>JAODAL010031342.1:0-2500 GCA_025379985.1 Phyllomedusa bahiana
TCCCTAGTTTTTGGGTTTTTTTTTTTTTTTTGAAACCCAGTTACTGACCCGGCTTGTTCTCCTGTCGGCTTGGTCTCTGTTTTTTGTGCTTTTTTTCCTTTTGGGTTTTTGCCTAGGTTGTTTAGTTTTTTCCTCTGGTTCTGATTGGGGCCTTTGGCTTTCCCTATTGGTATTGACCTGGACTGTTTGACTATTTTTTCCTTTCTGCGGCCCCACACTTTTGCAGCGGGGGGCGTCGCCCGTTGCCGTCTGCCCCCTAGGGCAGCAGGCAAGTGGCGGGGACAGGGGGCTGGGTTTCCATTTTAGGCCCTGCACCCCCTTGACGTAAAACTTATCACGGGCCCAAACCTTTTACTGCTCTAGCCTCATTGGACCCATACAGCCTGGTAGAGAGATGGGGGCTAGCCCGGATTTTGGGCGCTGAGGGTTAGAAAACGGAGGTACCCATCAGGGGGGTCCCTGCATTCCCTTCCCCCCCGTGGGAACCCCCTATCCGTTGCCTGACGGGTTTGGCAGGTAAAAGGGGGCCTTTTTGCGGCTTTTAGAGGGGTCGTCGCCTTTTTTTTTGGGTTTCCGCCCACTTACCTCAGGGGTGAGGAACAAAGGGGGGGGAATTATGCCCTTTATGCAGGGTCCCCCCAGGAGTGGGATTTTCTTTACCCCAAAAGACTCCCCGGAACTTTTTTCGTGGACGGTTTTTCCCGTTTAGGGGTTTCTCTTTAAGACCCGATAGGAAGTGTGGCTGAGGCTCAGCTGATCACCTTGAGGCAGGGGGGAAAACTGTGGAGGAGTTTGCTCCGAATTTCGCCGGGTGATCGTTCCTTTGGGTGGAACGACGCAAACTCTAGATGCCAGTTTAGATTAGGGTTAGCTGACCCTGTGAAGGTTTATTGGTGGTTTACCCTACCCCTGGTACTTTTTGAGAGCCGGCACGGCCGTTGTTGGACAGGTTTTAGGGGAAGACGGCGGAAAAAGGGCCCCCCCGGGGGGTCCACACCCCCTGGGCACCCCCCAAAACCCCTTGTTTCCCGTTTTAAACCCCAAAGGGCCCATGCAAGTAGGGGCTTTTTTTTGCCCCCGGGTAGTGCCGTAGGATTCTCGTCGCATCCCGGGGTTGTATTCTATTGGAGAAGTGGAAAAAATTCGGGAATGCTCCAAAAAGGGAAGACCGGTCTGAAAACTCCAGCGCCCAGGTGGTCAGTAGGAGGTCATAGGCGAGCAGGTATTTCCCCGTATCTAATAAGTTGCTGGTACCAGTTAAGATTTCATACTTGTCGGTGTTTTTGGGAGTGCGTTTGTGGATTCTAGATCAGCTTCTAATTTTGTTGATGCGTCTTTCGCCAAAGTCTGGGGCCTAACCTTGTAGACGCTATCTGACTCGCTGGGGTATTTGGCTATTGACTCCACCCCACTAACTCGGGGCGCACCCAATATTGTACCCCTGAGCTGGGGGATGGTGGACGGATCCATACATATTGAAAAGTGTATTCTATTCGTCATGGACTGGCTGCCCGCTGATGTGGTTTTGGGGGCTGCCCTGGCTTCAGAAAAATCCAGTGTTTGACGGGGAATTCAGGGAAATTAGTCAGGTGGGGACAACGGTGTGTTGACAGATGTCTCCTTACCATGGCTGGGCAATACTGATGCGCAGGCTGAGCTCTATCTGGAAGCGGTGGTGCCAGCGTTGAGCTATGCGGCATCTTGTGATGTCTGCACTCGGGCTAAGGATCCCAGAATCTTTTCCTCCTGGTGAACTATTCCCCTCCACCTGTACTGAACGTCCATATGTGGTTCAGGAGGTGGTTAACCCCGGTGGCTTATCGGCTGAAATTACCCTCTTCTCTCCGTATACATAACGTGTCCCGTCGTGCACTTCGTAAGAGGTATATTCAGCCTGTGACTCCGCCCTCTAGGCCTCCTTCTCCAGTTGCATAGAGGGGGAGTTAGAAAACCCCGACCAGGGAAGGGTCCAGTGGCCCCTCCTAAAAGGGGGGGTACTGTCCCGGGCTAAGCTGTGCTCCAGACTGCAGAAGGCTGCAACAGCTGATGTGCGCTCCCTCCCTGATACACTTGCTGCTGACAGCTCTGTGAGTGACAGACGCTCAGCCACTCCTGACAGGGGGGCGAGTGCACCAGCCAATGGGAGGACACGGAGGCCGCTCCAATCAGCTGCACCTCCCTTGACGTGACACACAGGCTTGCATTCATGTTACAATTGAATCCAGTCTTGTATAAACTCCTCCAGAGCTGTGCAGAGGGAAATGCTCTCGGCCCCTAATGCTCCTTCTATGTTTAGGCACAGTCGCACAATTGTGCCGTTTCCTGATTGTAGAAGCCCTGCAGTGTTATTCTGTTTCTTCTGGCTGTGCAGAGTGAAAATGTGCCGGGGCCCCTTTCTTTGAGTGAGAGACAGGAATGCAAGCTCCGTGAATACAGCCGACCGGGGGCAGAACAGAATGTAAATGAGTTCTCAGCTAGTGAAATGCGAGGAGGAGGGAGC
>JAODAL010031342.1:5000-48580 GCA_025379985.1 Phyllomedusa bahiana
ATTCTATTAATGCACTGTCAAAGTAGGATAGGCGCGGGTTCCACCTCTGGGACCCAGTTACCAATTTCGTCTTCTCCTACTTATTAGGCCAATAGGAGTCTCTATGTTATGTCTGTCTTGTAGTCTGTTTGTTTGAAGTGGTTGCTTGGAGCTGAAGTAGCTGCACACCTGAGCTTATTAGTTGAGCTGAGCTGAAAATGGCAGTCTGTGCATTGTATAGAAGTTTGGATCCTGTCTAGTCCTGCAGTGTTGGAATGTTCTGTCCTGTCTATTGTCCAGTTCTGGTGAATGGTATTGCTCTGTTCTATGGGAGTTCCAAGTACAGGGGAGCAGTGTGTTAGGCCGTACCCAGAGCTCCCATAGAACAGAATGGAGAACACAGCGCTCCCCTGTACTGGGAACTCCCATAGAGCAGAATGGAGAAAACAGCGCTCCCCTGTACAGGGAACTCCCATAGAGGAGAAGGGAGAACACAGCTCTCCCATGTACTGGGAACTCCCATAGAACAGAATGGAGAACACGGCGCTCCCTGTACTGGGAACTCCGATAGAACAGAATAGAGAACACAGCGCTCCCCTGTACTGGGAACTCCCATAGAGGAGAATGGAGAACACAGCGCTCCCCTATACTGGGAACTCCCATAGAGGAGAATGGAGAACACAGCGCTCCCCTGTACTGGGAACTCCCATAGAACAGAATGGAAACACAGCGCTTCCCTGTACCGGGAACTCCCATAGAGAAAATGGGAAAACAGCACTCCCTTGTATTTGGGAACTCCCATAAACCCAGAATGGAGAACACAGCGTTCCCCTGTACTGGGAAACCCATAGAACAGAATGGAGAGCAAAAGCGCTTCCCTGTACCGGAACTCCCATAGAGAAGAATGAGAACACAGCGCTCCCTTTACGGGGAAAACCCCCATAGAAAGAATAAGAACACAGCGCTCCCTGTACTGGGAACTCCCATAGAACAAATGGAGAACAAAAGCGCTCCCCTGTACTGGAACTCCCATAACAGAATGGAGAACACAGCGCTCCCCTGTACTGGAACCCCCATAGGACAGAATGGAGAACACACGCTCCCCTGTACTGGAACTCCCTTTAGAACAAAAATGGAGAACACAGCGCTCCCCCTGTACCCGGAACTCCCATAGAGGAGGAAGGGAAAAACACAGCGCTCACCTGCATTGGAAACTCCCAAAAACAGAATGGAGAACATAGTGCTCCCCGTATGGGAACTCCCATAGGGGAGAATGAGAGGCACAGCGCTCCCCCTTGTACTGGGAACTCCCATAGAGGAGAATGGAGAACACAGCGTCCCCTGTACTGGAACTCCCATAGAACAGAATGGAGAACACAGCGCTCCCCTGTACCGGGAACTCCCATAGAACAGAATGGAGAACACAGCGCTCCCCTGTACCGGGAACTCCCATAGAGGAGAATGGAGAACACAGCGCTCACCTGCATTGGAAACTCCCATAGAACAGAATGGAGAACATAGTGCTCCCCTGTACTGGGAACTCCCATAGGAGAATGGAGAACACAGCGCTCCCCTGTACGGGAACTCCAAGAGGAGAATGGAGAACACAGCGCTCCCCTTACGGGGAAAACTCCATAGAACAGATGGAGAACATTGTTGGATGCCATCTCTATAGAGAGTTCTTACCTTGCTGTGATTTAGGAGGTTCCTGGCTTTGGATTAGGTCCCCCCTCTGTAACTTTTCCCTGTGTTGGTGAGGTCATGGTGCACGTGCTCGTGCGCTCTCCATAGATTGTCATCTTCAGGGTCAGGTTCCATTGCTGTTGGGGAATGTGCATTCATAGGACAGAGTCCAGGGCGATGCAGATATCCGGGCGCGTTTGGCCTTCATCAATGGGGAGGGGGGATGGGCTGTATTCTGTGTAATAGTAATTTCTATGGATCTAGGTTTGTTTTGCCTTTTGCATGCTTCAAGGATCTGGACATTCCTCTTGTGCTGAAATTATTTTATTTTAGATTTTTTTTTTTTAATTGTTCATTTACTTCCAAAATGCAAAGTGCAGCAAATTTCTAAATTATTCTCATTCCAAAATTGCATCCTGTTTTGCCGAGGAGTTTGTTGATAGCAGTGATTTGACCTATCACCTGTGCTGTTCCGGTTGCAGTTACGTGAGTGCAGGAGGTTTATAAAGTGTTGTACACAAGGCTGCAGAGCTCTAAGGAGTGAAAGCTTCTCATTAAGTAAACAAACAGTGGTTAGAAATAAGTCTCTGCAGGGAGTGACTCACTGTGGTCAGACTGACTGATGGAGCATTGAGCGAGCAGGGAGAGGTGGACGTTACCAGAGATACCTGTGGGTCCTAATAGGAGATAAACTCTTCATATCTTGAGCAAAGCAAAATCAGAACAGCAATGTAATTCGTAATAGTCTTAATTTACCTTTCACTACATGGTGGTGAGAGTGCCCCCTTTAAGGGGTTTTGCCACGATGTAATGTTGACGTGGGATCCTCCAAAATGGCTATTTAATCACTTTTCAAAATATGTCATTAAAAAAAGTGAAGCCTCTGAGAGCCTGACTTACATGCCCTTAGTTTCCTGACAGTTTACATTAGACACGACCAGGAGCTGATCTGAAGAGGTTTGCACTTCTTGTCTGATGGCAGGGAACATGAACGAGCTTTGAAGGGACTGGGGAGAAAAGATCCTGTGTCTTTTGTATAGAGAATCCACTGGTTGTAATGTAATTATCTGAGTAAACATGCAGATGCTCCCTGGCTCTCTGCTCAGCCCTCCTCTCCCCCACTGCAGCAGTTCATGAAGAAATGAAACTGTTGGTTCATTTGTTCACGGAGCTTATCTCCTCTCCTGAGCAGGTAAGAGGGACAAACTTGTGCACAATACAGTTATCCCCTGTGGATTAGCCAAATAACATGTTTGCTCAACTACAGAGACTGAGTATCAGGAACGTGCATGGGAGGTGATGCGATGACATCACAGAGGAGGCACTTGTTTTTTTAAACACAGAAACACAACGCCCCTTTTCTCAAGACTTTAGATCAGAGTATCAGCCTGTTAGGTGAGGAATCACTTCTTGGCAAAACCCCTTTAAGCTTCGGTTTTGCTGTGGATAGATGGGGTAAAGTAATATTTTCATTTTTTGTGTCAAATTTTTTATTTATTTTTTTAAATGTTCTCTAGCTTTTAACATGCACAGAAAGGTTATTGAAGACTTTTTCGAAATACATTAGTCTTTTGATTTTGCTTTAATTAGGAGTTAAGAGATTTTATCTGCTCTGAGTACACGCAGGTTTCTGCTCTTCCTTCCCAATCAGACAGAGAGCACGGAGTGAGGTCACCATGCTCGGGAGAGCTCACTCTGAAGCAGAGTCTTTATCTCTAACAAGATTAGCTTTTATTAACAGATAAGCCATTGTCTTCACTCCTCAAAGCAAATGTAGCTTTGTTTACTCACCGCTTAACTCTCCTGCACTTATGTCTTTGTAATGTCTCAGCTAGTTACAGAGATACCTAATATGATAACTGCTACAGAACAACCCATAGCCGGAGGAGACCAGACTGACATTTTCTTTCAGTCTGGTCTCCTCAAGCTGTGGGTGGTTCTGTAGCAGTCTGTGATTGAAACTGCATGATCTGAAAACCTTTGAAGTGCCAAAAAAATATAGGGTTGGACTCTGCTTCGTGCGGTTTGTTACAGTCTTTCTGTTCCTGTTGCTCTTTGCAACCCTTTGAATTTTTTTATGCTTAATTTATTAACAAATCCGACTCGTACTTATTTTTTCAGAGTTTTTCTCCAAATTACTCCCCCCTATTGAGTTGTGCCCTGTACCTGCCCCCTGCTATGTGAGTAGCTTGTGCCCCCTAGATGTTGCTCAGGTAGTTTACCGTCCGGCTGTCTGTACTTTGCTCCAAACAGGTGGAAATTTGTACAAGAGAAGGAAATTTAGAAGTTTTTTGGCACAAATTGGAAAAAAAATCTTGCATTTGGCGGTCGTCCTAGTGCCTGGTTCTGGGTGCAGCAGAGCGTTGTACCATGGCATAGTACATGGGGCACAGAATTCAGCTTTCCTGATGTCAGAGGAGACTCTTGAACTCTGTCCTCCTCCGGTTTTCATAGATCAAGGGCATCGAAGGACTTTCCGTCGTGTATTTACAAAATTTTTTTTTTGGGGGTCAACGTCGTAATTCTTCTAAATTTCACAGAACCATGTAAGGGGAAAAGCCTATAGAGAGCTACACTGGTCACCCATGATGAATGTTGGGTAGGTCACCTCCGTGCTGACCCTTCAAGGCATGGACTTCTCAAGTCCCCAGTAGGTGTCCTGTGTTGCCGGGCACACACACATTAGCACATGCACCCATTGTAGCGCCCACAAGGGACAGGGGTCAGTATGAGCCCTCTGACTGGTCTGGGGCTCCGGGGCTCTGGACACAGCAATGTGCAAGGAAGCAGGGGAAACTCGTGGTGAACTCTTGGCATTTTATCACCACTGGTGGGCACCTCCCTCCCCAAGGATCACCTCCACTGGTGGGCACCCCCGCCGCCCCAAGGATCACCTCCACCGGTGGGCGTCACCAAGGGATCACCTCCAGTTATGTGCAGTAGTTGTAGGGTGGGCCTTGAGAGTGAACGTCCCGTGTGGACCCTGAGAATTAACTGCACTGTTGGACCTTGAAAGTGAACTCCATTGGTGTGCCCCCAAAAATCATTTGCAATGTTGGGCGCTGTGAGTGAACACCACTAGTGGGCCTGAGGATCCCTAGTCCAATAATGGTGTTGACACCTTTATATCATATTCAGCAGGAACATTTTCGTCAGTTTGTGCTCCAGTAGCTCTTTTGTGGGATCAGACCAGACGGGCTGTAGCCTTCAACCCAATCACATCAATGGAGCCTTGGGTGCCCATGACTCTGTGCCCAGTCAATGGTTGATATCAATGAGCCTTTGGCGCCCATTTCCTTGTCCCCAGTCAATAGTTTTCCTTTCTTGGACACATTTGGTAGATACCAATGACCCTTGGGTGCCCATGACTCTGTGCCCAGTCAATACTCATCCTTTTTTGGACACTTTTTGTAGATATGAACCACAACACACCACGGACACCACACAAGATCTGCCATTCTGGAGGTGCTCTGATCTGGTCATCTACGCATCTCAATTTGACCCTTGTCGAAGTCTATCAGTCCTTATACGTAACACACATAAACTTCAACAACTGATCGGTCACTTCAGTAATTTGTGCTCCAATAGCTCTTCTGTGGGATCGGACCTGATAAACTTGCCTTTACGCAATGCACATCAATGAGCCTCGGGTAACTTGTCACCAGTCGTACTTCCTTGGATACTTTGGTAGATACAATGAGCCTTTGGCGCCCATGACCCTGTTCCCAGTCAATGGTAGATATCAATGAGCCTTTGGCACCCGTGACTCTGTCCCCAGTCAATAGTCATCCTTCCTTGGAAACTTTGGTAGATACCAATAAGCCTTTGACAGTCATGACCCTGTCCCCAGTCAATGGTAGATATCAATGAGCCTTTGACACCCATGACCCTGTCCCCAGTCAATGGTAGATATCAATGAGCCTTTGACACCCATGACCCTGTCCCCAGTCAATAGTAGATATCAATGAGCCTTTGGTGCCCATGACCCTGTCCTTAGTCAATGGTCATCCTTCCTAGGACACTTTGGTAGATACCAATGATGCTTTGGCACCCATGACCCTGTCCCCAGTAAATGGTCATCCTTTCCTTGGACACTTTGGTAGATACCAATGAGCCTTTGGTGCCAATGACCCTGTCCCCAGTCAATGGTAGGTATCAACGAGCCTTTGGTGCCCATTTCCTTGTCCCCAGTCAATGGTCATCCCTTCTTGGACATGTTTGGTAGATACTAGCCACTACACACCACTCCAGAAGAGCGGCCGTTCTGGAGATGCTGTGACCAAGTCTTCTACACATCAGTTTGGCCTTGCCAGAGTCACTCAGATCCTTACATTTGCCCGTTTTCCGTGGTTCCAACATCAACTTCAAGAACTAGCTGTTTACTAGCTTCCAAATATATTTCCCCTTCTTCAGGCACTATGGTCACCAGATAATGAATGTTCCTCACTCCAGGGTCAGGAACTTAAAAAAAAGTTACTACATACATTGCTTTTGCTTCTTCTGGTCCAGAAATTACTACCTATTCATAGGCTTTAAAAGCTGAAATCTCCCAGAATTTCTTGGTGGTTCAATGTTTCTTTCAGAGCTTTCGTTAGCGGTTTGCTAATGTATCGTCGTGGAAAGCTGTACCTGAGCCATAGGAGCTAAGCAAAGCCTGAAAACAAGCTTGTTGACGGTTTCTAATGGCAACCATCAGAACAATATGATGGCAAAGGACAAGGACCGGCCCCCTGTTTTTTTGCCCCTCAACCGTGTTTCCATTCTTTCTTTGGGGATTCCCAACGGGGGAAACGTGTTCTCCTTCGTCCTTGGAGTTCCCAGTACAGGGGGGAAAACTGTGTTCCATTTGCCAAAGGGGGCCCCAGTACGGGGGAACTTTTTGGTTCCCCCTCCATTTTGTTCTATGGGAGTTCCCAGTACAGAGGACGCTGTTTCTCCATTCGTTCTATGGATTCTAGTCAGGGGAGCTCGTGTTTCTCCTTTTTGTTTGGGGAGTTCCCTACAGAGGGCGCTGTTTTCCGGCCATAGAAACCCATAGAACAAAATTAAAGTATGGAAGTGGATTGTTTCCTTTCTGGAGACATTTTTGGGGACCCCTGTTGGACAAAACCACTGGGCCAAGAATGGGATCTCATTATCACATTTTGTGGCATTTCCCTTTTTGATACGCCATTAATTCTATGGGGGGGACCCCCCTTTTTAACTTGGGTAATCACAATTGTTCAGGGTACTTTGGGAGTTTTTTTAAGAAATACCCCAAAATAAGTGAATGCAACAACAAGTCTTTAAAGAGATTTGATTCATAGGGTTTTTACCTGGTTGGGGGGACAAAAAAGGGGGTAAATTTTGGTTTTTTAATTTTTTTTATTTTATTAATCCGCGCCCTTAAATTTTTTTACTTTTTTGACAAAACCCCCCCACTACTTTCTTGGTTTTGAAAAACAAAATCTTGGGCCCCTGACAGCAAGCTAAATGTCCTTTTCAGGAGAAAGGAAGAGAATAAAAGTCATGTACAGTATGTGCAGGCATGTATATTAGCTGTAGGGTGGGCCCCAGGAATCAACTTGCCACCGGTGGGGCCTCCTCCCAGAATGGGCTCACCACCCGTGGGGCCTCCTCACAGAATGGGCTCGCCGCCGGTGGGGCCCCCTCCCGAATGGCTCCCCTTTGGGGGGGACACTGCAGTTTTGTGTTAATTTTTCTTTGACAAAAAACTAAAAAAAGTTTAAAAAAAACCCTTTAAAATTCCTGATTCTTGCTTTCCCTTCACCAAGGTATCATTCAGAGAGATGAGTCGCCAATGGAGGAAGAGATCGGGGGCCTGAGGAAAACCCGAAGCCAATGCTTACAAAAAGCGGGGGACTTTTAGTTGAAGATGTTTCTACTTTCTCCAAAAAAGGTTTTTTAAGCCTTTTTAACGACGGGGGGACCCCCGAGGTTTTTCCCCCCGAGGAGCTGATCTCCTGGAATCTTCTGACCAGGACCAACTACAACTTCCAGTATCTCAGCCTTCGGGTGACCATTATTTGGGTGCTCGGGGTCTTCGTACGCTACTGCATTCTGCTACCTCAAAAGGTTTAAAAGGGTTTTTATTCCTTCGTCCCTTTTCTTTTCAAATAATTAAATTACCTTTTTTGATCCCCTCCCTTTTTTTTTTTTTTTTTTTTTCTTCTTCTTCCTTTTTTTCCCCCCCCGTTTCCCAAAGGGGCCCTAACTTTTTTTTGCCATCAAAAGGTCCCATGAGGGCTTGGGTTTTTTGTAGGACAACAGGAGCTTTTTAAAGG
The DNA here is from genome assembly GCA_025379985.1 of Phyllomedusa bahiana. NCBI lineage: Eukaryota > Metazoa > Chordata > Amphibia > Anura > Hylidae > Phyllomedusa > Phyllomedusa bahiana. The sequence goes on from JAODAL010031342.1 coordinate 12,947, forward strand.
TTTCCATTGGAAAAAAATTTCATGGAATATTTCGGGAAACTGAAAAAAAAAAAAAATTTTGGGAGTTTTAATTTTTAAAAAAATTTTTTTTAAAAAAATTTTTCAAAAGGGTTTTTTTCCCGGGTTTTTGTTTCACTGCAGGTCGGTACAATTCAATTGATATCACATATCAAGGTTTTTCTGATAAATACTGTTTTGAGATAAAGGTGACTTCTTGATCACTATTTATCCCAATTTTTTGGGGACGTAAAATACCCAAAAACAAAATGTAATTTTGGCATTGGAATTTTTTTTTTTTTTCGGGGGTGTTCGTAAACGGAAATTTAAAGACTTCGGTTTTAATAGATCAAACTTTTAAGGTTGCGGTGGTATTGGTGTGTAACTTTATTTGTAGAAAGGGAAAAGGGGGGGATTTGAAATTTTGACAAATTTTTTTTATTTTTTTTATACCTCTTAAAAAACTTTTTAACGCTTTTTGCTCCTTAAAGGGCCCGTCGTAAAAATTAAAAAATTAATTTTTGGTTTTAACCTTTCAATTTGTCAAAAAAAAGGGGTGTTTTGAACTTTTAAAAAAACAAAAAACTTTTTCAGTTACGTTGTAGTCCCCCGTAGAATAATTTACCACTAACTGTCGCAATTGCTTGTACACTGTTCCCCATTCTATAGATAATGGAGAAGAATGTACAACAGTGGTTCTCCTATTAGCTGCCTATGGCAGGAAGTAATAGGAGTAGTAACAAGGCAGCTAAGGAAGCCTCCAATCCCTGGTGTTTAAAGGGGATGTATCGCTTCATCAGTTCGTGTGTTTCAATGTAATCTCAACTTCTCAGCACTTTAAATCCAGGGGCGTTTCTTCCCCTCCCAGCTGGGTGTTTCTTAACTGAAGGGGGATGACATCACCCCGCCCTTCACTGTTCATGCGCGCTCCCGAGTCAGTGTGCTCCCCCCACCTCATGTCACTGTGCCGTTCCTCTCCCTATGCACTTATTTTGTAAGAGTTTGTTTACATACCCAAAAGCCCTGCATTCAGTCTAGACAGTCTTCTATGAATCAGAGCACTGATCTCTTCCCCTCCACAGCTGGAGGTTTGTTACAGTTGAATCCAGTCTTCTATAAAATCATCCAGAGCAGAAGATCTGTCTCTCTTCTATGTTTACAACGCAGCATTTAGGCACGAGGCACAATTTTTGCTGTTTTCGGATTGTAGAAGTAGCTGCAGGTTACTGTGCACTGCTGGCTGTGCAGAGTGAAATTGTTGCCGGCCCTTATTCTGAGTGAGAGAGGCAGGAATGTGCGCTCCCGTGAATATGACCGGGGGCCAGACAGAATGTAAATTAGTAGAGCCGGTAGCCAATGAAATGAAAGGAGGAGGAATCCGACCGGCACTGGGGAACTGTGTTTACAGAAACCAAAGATAAGGCAGACTGTGAAAACGAGACAGCTTTGCGAATGACATCCAACTGCAAAGCTGCTTGTTTTCACTGTCCCCTTATTCTAAAGACCATTTAATGTAATGATACAACCCCTTTAACCCTTTGATTGCTGCAGGATGTGACCTATGCATGATCAAAGAGATATTCCCGGATCCATCGGGTGATGAGGACTCCCTAGCGTGGAACCAGAGCTGTCTGTATAGTAAGTCTGCGGTCAGAGTGCACTGTGTGTTGCCCTGACAGCAGTCTGTGTCATACTGACGGAGTGTAATGTAATAGCATGCAGGAATATATAGGAGTTTGCTAATACATTACTAAGGGAGAAAAAAATGAAATTAATATTAAAATAAATATTTAATAAAATAATTGTGCATATATTACACAAAAAAAAACCCTGCACATCAGGTCTCCACACGACAGTAATAACCTGTAGAAGTAATCGAACGGGTTATCAAGACTGAAATGTGAATGGTTTAAAAAACAAAAAACAAATGCTGAAAACATTTTGTTTATGCTGCAAAAATTTTATTTTTAAAAAAGTCAGTGATTATATTTGTAAACTTGAACTATGCCCCCAAAAATATAACTTCTCCAGCATAAAATAAGTCCTCCTACAGCTGCGTCACTGGAAAAAAAAAAAAAAAGTTAAAGGCGTTTTGCCACGAAGTAAAATTGATGTGTGAAGCTTACAAAATAAATAGTAAACATTTTCACCATTCATCATTATTAAAAATTCTGGACCAGGGATACGACCAGGGCTGTGAGAAGAGACATGCTCAGACATCACCTCTCCTCTCAGGCAGCTACTGAGTGTTCAAATACACACACTCACTGCTGAGTGACCGTTCAACCCCAGGTGCTGTCACTCTACTCCCATCCTCTGTACTCCTTAGTAATCACACACACTCACTGCCGAGCGACCGTTCAACCCCAGGTGCTGTCACTCTACTCCCATCCTCTTGTACTCCTTAGTAATCACACACACTCACTGCCGAGCGACCGTTCAACCCCAGGTGCTGTCACTCTACTCCCATCCTCTGTGCTCCTTAGTAATCACACACACTCTCTGTTGAGCGAGTTTTCAACCCCAGGTGCTGTCATTCTACTCCCATCCTCTGTACTCCTTAGTAATCACACACCTCCTGCGAGCGACCTTCAACCCCAGGTCTGTCACTTACTCCTCCTACTCTTAAATCACACACACACACTGCTGAGCGAGTGTTCAACCCTAGGTGCTGTCATTCTACTCCCATCCTCTGTACTCCTTAGTAATCACACACACACACACACACACTGCTGAGCGAGTGTTCAACCCCAGGTGCTGTCATTCTACTCCTGTCCTCTGTACTCCTTAGTAATTAGTCAAACAGTGCAAATAAATTTAAAAAAAGGAATCCTCAATGAGGTCTGTGCATTGATAAAGAGAAAAAATCGACAGCTTTGGTTCCTGCAGGGGTTTGAACCTAGAACCCTTGTGCTGTGAGGCAAAAACTTTACCTCTCAGCTACATTGTAGCTACTCGCAGCTCTTTACATAAACAGACCTTTCTTTGACTACAGAGAGGAGAGGCCTGGTGATGTCATCCTGCTGGGTCACATGATCTGCAATTCAAACAAATCACACTCGGCCCTGTCTAAGCAGACAGAGCTGAAGAGCTGGAGGCAGGAGGTATGAAATGAGATAGTGACAAGACCCCTTTAAGACCTTTGAAGCACAGGGAGGCAAAAACTACAAAATATAGCAGTGTCATTAAGGCCTTTTCAGATTAGGGGGTAAACGGCCGCACCCGCATGGCGTAGGCTCGTGCTCCCTTACTGACCGGATGTATCCACACGTAAGGAGGTACATTGTTGCCATTACCTTGTGACCGAAGCTACAGTTATAACTATGTATCATACTGATTAGATGTATCAACATGAAAGGAGTTACATTGTTGCCATTACCTTGTGACCGAAGCTACAGCTATAACTACATATACTACTGACCAGATGTATCAACACGAAAGGAGTTACACTGTTGCCATTACTTTGTGACTGAAACTACAGCTATAACTATGTATCATACTGACCAGATGTATCAACACGAAAGGAGTTACACTGTTGCCATTACTTTGTGACTGAAACTACAGCTATAACTATGTATCATACTGACCGGATGTATCCACTCGTATGGAGTTGCATTGTTGCCATTACTTTGTGACCGAAGCTACAGTTATAACTATGTATCATACTGATTAGATGTATCAACATGAAAGGAGTTACATTGTTGCCATTTCCTTGTGACCGAAGCTACAGCTATAACTATGTATCATACTGACCAGATGTATCCACACGTAAGGGGTTACATTGTTGCCATTAATTTGTGACTGAAGCTACAGATAGAACTATATATATTCCTGACCGGATGTATCCAGGCGTATGGAGTTACATTGTTGCCATTAATTTGTGACCGATGCTATAACTATGTATCATACTGACCGGATGTATCCACACGTAAGGAGGTACATTGTTGCCTTTACTTTGTGACTGAAGCTACAGTTATAACTATGTATCATACTGACAAGTTAGGAGCTTTGTTCCTTCTCCAGCCCACATGGGTGAGGGACCAGGAAGGATCCCACATGATCATGAAGAAGGACTGTATGAACTTTACCCCTGCAATGTACTATAATCTTGCATCATGATCTGCACGGTCCATCTAGCACTCGTCTTCCACATTCCGGAGTCTAGACACCACCATCTTGTCCGGGGAGCAACCAACCCTTTGTTAGACTTTAGAAAACCTTTTCCCCGTTTGATACGTTGTTGCACTGTGTTCTGTGTTGGAACCAGTTTTTATTATTAGCCTTTTACCCCCTTTAAGTGCCAGGTCTGAAAGAGCCTTAAAGGGATTTTCTCACTACAAAGACCATAGTTTAAAATGAGGGGTCCAAAAATCTAAACATGTCCGTCCTTGGTTATCATTAGCAAAGTGCTCTGGGTTAAGAGAACGGGCTGCTTTATCTGTGGTTAGCAGCGGTGTTTGAGCCCAGGTCGGGTTACTCCCCGCTAATGTATTACTGGCTGTCGGCTGAGCATTCTGTGCTGCCCAGGTCGCTGATGAGATGTCGCAGGAGAGAGATCCTATGTAAAACAATTTTGCTACACAGATGTGCAGTCCCATGTAAACCACTTTTGTCCTTAAATCAGAAATGGAGAATAGAGCAGATGTGCAGTTCCGTATAAACGCAGATAAAGTGTATAGTTTTGTTCTGCAGATCTGTAGAGGTCAGAGGTATAATTGTCTACAGGATATATCACTGGAAGGGAAGATCTCTCCTTAAGGAGAGCACCGAACAAACGGCTTGTAGAGTTTTTGTTTTGCCTTTTCGCCCTCTACTTAGCATCTGCATATCACAAGGCATTATGGGAAAGGGGCTGAGAAGCCCACAGCGCCCTCTGTTTGGGTTGTAACAAATCCTCAATTTGCTTTTGACCACCGAGTCTTGAGAAAGCAAAAAGGATTTTTTAGCCAAGCCAGTATCTCTCATCTGCAGACAACGCTGTTTCGGGATTTTTGTCCTTCTTCAGTGCAGAGCAGAGAAGATACTGGCTGGCTGTGTGGGAGGCATCGGGTAGCTCAGGAAGGGAAGATCTCTCCCACACAGCCAGCCAGTATCTTCTCTACTCTGCACTGAAGAGGGACAAAAATCCCGAAACAGCGTTGTCTGTAGATGAGAGATACTGGCTTGGCTAAAAAATCCTTTTTGCTTTCTCAAGACTCGGTGGGTCAAAAGCAAATTGAGGATTTGTTACAACCAACAGAGGGCGCTGTGGGCTTCTCAGCCCCTTTCCCATAATGCCTTGGGATATATCACTGTGAGACAGAGAGGAAAAAAACACCCATCTCTCCCAGAGTCCTGAATGTCAAATACCTATTGTAGTTACAAAGTATCTAGAGAGAGCGAGAAGCTTAGATATACACTGTGGATTTACACTTAGCTTTTCACTTCCAATAATTCCAATGTCTGCTGAGAACCTCTCCCTTCCCCCGGCTCACACAGAACGAATCCTCACGTGCACACTTTGGGGCGTGTCTGCAGAGAGTGAGGATAATCCCTGCTTTGAGGAGAAACATGCCCCTCCATTTCACAAGCTCTGCTTGGCAACCAGCACAAAAGACTGCCAAATGCTAGAACCAGACAACCCCTTTAATGCAGCTAATTCAGCTTTTCCGTCCCTGCGTTTCAACAGTAATGATGCAGTTTGTACGAGACCTTGTTTTATGCATCAGAAGTTGTATTTTTGGGGGCTTGTTTGAGTTTACATAGAAATTACTGCTGATTTTGGTGACATCGTGTCTGTCATTTTACTGGGAAAAAAAAATGTAGCATGCTGCGTTTGTTTTTGGGTCATTCCTAATGGAGCTCGTGATGGGGGTTTTATTTATTTAATTCAATGATATAGCGCATTTATATACAGAGATTGTCAGTATTCACATTGCTCCCTTACCCTATTTGAGCTCATAGGTTTATTTTGAACTTAGACTTGGGTCGGGTGCTGACCCCCACGGTGCGCCGCCATGCCCACCGCTGAGCCGTCCTGCTACCCGAATGGAGCCACCGACACAGAGGTTCTAATACATTTTATTAGTAATTCAGAAATCCGGGTCGTTCTATTGGGTTCGCTTCCTTTATTCTCTGGATTGTTTTACAGTCATAGAAATGTACATAAAATTTATGGGAGAGCGCAAAGTGGATACATTTAAAAAAAAAAAAAAAAAAAAAAAGGTCAAACCCCTTGGCACCTTGTGCCCGGACCACAAAGCAAATTGTTGCAGTAAAATCCCAGACTGTGCCGAATCCCTATGGAAAAATAAAAAGAAACAATGTTGCAACTGTTGCTTTTTGTCTGTAGAAAATTGCTACTATGTTTTGTTTCCTTGTTGGTTCTCTCGGCTCCGACTTTTGTCTTGGGGAAAGTGGAGTTTCTCCTGCAGTTTTGTGTGAGAAGCAAGTGCTGGATTATAGGAATGGGTTTTTGTTTGCCAGATTATAGGAACTTCACTAAATTTATAAGCAATCGACCACTCATGATGCGCTGGGTCTCTAGGATTGTGTAGTTTTGTGGTGTCGATCGTTGCTGTTGCTCTGGAGCCATAATCTGAGCCATGTCCTCTATTCCCCTGAAGGGCGCAGCACTTTTTGTTGAATCTTTTGCTTTTCTTGTACCTTTTTGTTTAGTATCTACTGTGGTTTTTGTCTGTGCCGTGTATTCTCTTACATTGAAAGCCTCACACCTGCTTTCCTTGCTTTCAGGGTTACCCTGGCTACCATTGGGATCAGCTGGCTGGTGATAGGAGCCACACTGGTTGGGCAGCTGCCAAACGGCAGGTAAACACTTCTTCGGTAGAGATCTCACCACGTTATAGGTGTAGATACAATGATTCCTGCATCTCGGGAACCAATGGGATTTGTCACCTTGGATTCTTCCTATTGGGGATCAAATATTAAGGTGGACCCATTGGCTTTCCTGACCTGTGTAAGTTAGTAGGTTACTATGGTATTCCTTCTGGAAACCTTGGAATCATTTGACAACTGGTTGAAGAACACCCCCCGCCCCATTGGGAAACATTGTCAAGTTAGTGGGGTCTGTGTAGTGACATCAGCCCATTGGGTGATGCTATCCTATCAGTGCTGTCTGTGGATGGACATGCCCCTATGAGGGTGACACCATCCTATCCGTGCTGTCTGTGTAGGGACACACCCCTTTGAGGGTGACACCATCCTATTAGTGCTGTATTTATAGGGACACACCTCTATAAGGGTGACAATATCCTATTAATGCTGTCTATGTAGTGGAACACCCCATTTGGGGTAACACTATTCAATCAGTGCTGTCTGTGTAGGGACACACCCCAATGAGTTAATACTATCCAATAAGTGCAGTCTGTATAGAGGCACACCCCTTTAGGGTGACACTATTCAGTCAGTGCTTACTTCACCTCCCCAAAGAGCAGGGAGTGATGGAGAGCCTTGACTGTGTGCATAGTGTCTAATCTCACCATCCTTCCCTATCTAGGACTCCAGAAATACAATAGAGCGACCATTAAATCCTCTGCCGTCCTGAGATGACTCTGCTCTTCCTTATCCAGTCTGTACAGCTAAGCCAGTGAACTGCAGAAGCAGGCAGTGTCCGCCCACTATGTTTTCTCTAGCTCCCGGTGTGATGTGGAATATTTCAGGATTGTTCTTATTATTATCTGATAATTTATTCCCATTTACATGTAGCCATGGAGGCCGCCTTCCAGGGTCGCTCACCTGTTCCTTCCACCGGTCACTCCTGTAGGGCAATAGCTTCAAGTTTAGGTTTAGATGTTTTGTGACTTTCCAGGAGCGACCTTGTTTTCATCCAGATCTATCTTATTAGCACACGTTGTTACTGTTATTGCTTCTGACTTTATTTGCAACTTTGTTACAGAGTTAAAAACTGGTTCAGTGAGAACGTGCACCTGGTCTGCTGCCGAATCTGTGCCCGAGCGCTCTCTGGGGCCATCCAGTATCATAACAAGTGAGTGTAATATATGGCGTTAACCACATTCATAAACTTCTATCTCCAACCTAAGACTCAGACCGTGCTGATGTAAGCGGTTACGAATGGTCTGACATGACCCTTGGCGCCTCTCACCTCCCTTAAATGGGTCGTCTCACTACAGGGATTGCTGCTTTTTATGTTAAAGATCTTGCAAAAACCAAGTCACTTTGCAATATGTGTCCATTAACAGTGTCCTACCTATTCCTAGATATCCCCTCTTGTATGGGCTGCATAAGCTCCTCAGGTCGCTATAGCTACAGACGTGTTGGATCTCTCCTGATAGGCTGCCAACACTGGTTGCTATAGCTACAGACCTGAGTGATCTCTCCTGATAGGCTGCCAACACTGGTCGCTATAGCTACAGACCTGGCTTCTACTGCAGCCTAGTAGAAGCCATTAAACATGCCCCTGAATTCAAAATGAAACCGAGAAAATAGGACTTAGGTCAGATGAATCAATGTAGTGAGACAACCCCTTTAAACCTGCCTGGAGTTGTGCAGCCTTCATCATCTGGCTCCGCAGGGCAGTGGTTACAATGAGGCGCTCATCAGTCTGTGATGGAGCAAAAGGACGTTCACTTCTTTGCCTTTCTGTGCCTCTTCCAGTCTTTCTGTAGCTCTGATACAACCTGCTGATGATTCTGTGACCCTCTAAGCTCAGTGGCCACTTCTGTCTGAGAGCCTCCTGCTTGAAGTCTGGCAATATTTAGGCCCCTATTAGGTAGTTATATAGGCCCCTCAGTAGGTACCAGTGTCCACCACTGAGATTTCCTAATGGCGGTGGCCTCTTTTTCAGCAGAATAATTCCCGGGACACACTGCAAAAATTCTGCAGGATTGATTGTATTTTGTAATTTTAGAATTTTTTTCACATTTTTTTTGGAGTGTACTTTTTATTTACGTTTTAACCATCGGTCTCTTGTTTCTACAGAGAAAACCGACCCAAAAAGGGAGGCATCTGTGTGGCCAATCACACGTCTCCAATCGATATCATTATTCTAGCTAATGACGGCTGCTATGCTATGGTGAGTGCTGGGCTGGAGCTGTTGCTGTACGGCCATGTTCACACTGGGGGAGTATCCTGACCATTCTGGAGGGAGCTGATCGCTTGGGTCACTGGGATATATTGTCACTGTCGGAAAATTTAGTGAAATTTTACCCAAATGTTTAGTCAAAGCGATGAAGTAGTTAATTGTCACATTGTATGTGCTCCTTCAGGTCGGACAGGTTCACGGAGGGCTGATGGGAGTCATCCAGAGAGCTATGGCGCGGGCGTGCCCGCACGTGTGGTTCGAGCGCTCCGAGATGCGGGATCGACATCTAGTGACTAAAAGGTAAATCGCCATCTCCTTGTTTCTCCAGGTCTGGTTTGCAGATAATCTCATAATTGGCCCCCCCCAAAAAAAAAGCTCCTTTACATGGATCCACCTCAAGCTGAGGGACGAACTGCAAAATTTTGAAATGAAATCTAAAAAAATCTAAATTATTTTAAAAATATGTTGCTAGGAATTTGTTTAACTGGAAAAAAAAAACAATCACTGGAGTCTGTAGAAAAAATAAAAAAAATGAAATGGTTTTTCCAAGACTTTCAGATACCGCCCTCCTCCATCTGAAATAGATATTTCCCCCTTACTTCTCCTTTCACCTCCGTTCCAGAGATCCGGTTTCCCCCTAGGCCCTCCTCACTGATGAGGTTCATGGATCACATGATGAAGCATCATGTGAGGTTTCAGGGTTCATTTTGGAAGGAAGTCTTTAATTTTTCAGTGTATTGCAATTTTAATTTTTTAATTATTTTTACTAATATTAATATATAAAATATATATTATTAGTAAAATCAAAATAATTAATTAGAAATGTAACTAATGAAAACGTTTGTGTGTGTGTGTGTATATATATATATATATATATATATATGTGTGTGTGTGTCTATCTATATAGTGTGTGTGTGTATGTGTGTGTGTGTGTGTATATATATATATATATATATATACACACAAATATACATACACGCATATATATATAATATATATATATATATATATATATATATAATACACACACAAATATACATACACGCATATATATATATATATACACAAATATACATACACGCGCATATATATATATATATATATATATATATATATATATATACACACACCAAATATACATACACGCATATATATATATATATATATATATATTATATATAACATCACACACACATATATATAAATATATATATACACACACATATATATATATATATAAATATATATACACGCGCACACATATATACACGCGCACACATATATATGTGTGTGTGTGTGTGTGTGTGTGTGTATAATATATATATATATATATATAATATATATATATAATGTGTGTGTATGTATATATATAATATATATAATATATATGCGTGTGTGTATATATATATATGTATACATACATACATACATACATACATTATTTCTAGAGGTGCGACTTTCGGAAAGCTTGTCAAACCCAATAGGTTTTACAGCAGCCGCATCTCCTCTCCTCCTTCGTTCCGTTCCATTGCAATGTATATAGTCCAATAGGATTGAATTAGCATCTAAAAATAGAGCAGCAACTATAGAAGGGTTTAAGAGCTCGAAATGTATTTAAACATATTGAAGATAACAGGACAACGCGTTTCCCGCACTATTGAAGACCTGAGGATGCAGTAGTGTGAGAAGTGTGTTGTCTTGTTGTTTTGTATTTGTTTAAATAAAGCTCTAGTCCTTAAATCCTTGTATAGTCGTAGCACCAGTTTATATCTTTTTATGTGGTTATTCAGCATATATTATACATTTTTTAAATTATTTTTACATATATATTGTATTATAATATATTTTTTTTTACAAAAATTCTAAGTTAAATTCTGCTAAAGACTGTGTCTGTTTTTAAACAATCTGCTTGTCTCACTGCACTTCTCGTTCTTTGAACAGGCTCCGAGAACATGTGTTTGATAAGGAAAAGCTGCCCATTTTGATTTTTCCAGAGGTAAGTTTTATGTACCTCACAGGCTTCCTGCTCTGCAGCTATTGGCTCAAGCTGCTCCTCATAGGCTTCCTGCTCTGCAGCTATTGGCTGAGGCTGCTCCTCACAGGCTTCCTGCTCTGCAGCTATTTGCTGAGGCTGCTCCTCACAGGCTTCCTGCTCTGCAGCTATTGGCTGAAGCTGCTCCTCACAGACTTCCTGCTCTGCAGCTATTTGCTGAGGCTGCTCCTCACAGGCCTCCTGCTCTGCAGTTATTGGCTAAAGCTGCTCCTCACAGGCTTCCTGCTCTGCAGCTATTGGCTGAGGCTACTCTTCACAGGCTTCCTGCTCTGCAGCTATTGGCTGAGGCTGCTCTTCACAGGCTTCCTGCTCTACCGCTATTGTCTGACGCTGCTCCCCGCCTGCTTCCTTCTCTGCATGCTATTGGCTGAGGCTGCTCCTCGCAGGCTTCCTGCTCTGCAGCTATTGGCTGAGGCTGCTCCTCTCAGGCTTCCTGCTCTGCAGCTATTGGCTGAGGCTGCTCTTCACAGGCTTCCTGCTCTGCAGCTATTGGCTGAGGTTGCTCCGCAGAGACTCTCTGCTCTGCAGCTATCGGCTGATGCTGCTCCTCAGACTTCCTGATCTGAAACTATTGGCTGAGGCAGCTCCTCACAGCCTTCCTGCTCTGCAGCTATTGGCTGAGGCAGCTCCTCACAGCCTTCCTGCTCTGCAGCTATTGGCTGAGGCAGCTCCTCACAGCCTTCCCTGCTCTGCAGCTATTGGTTGAAGCTGCTCCTCACAGACTTCCTGCTCTGCAGCTATTGGCTGAGGCTGCTCCTCACAGGCTTCCTGCTCTGCAGCTATTGGCTGAAGCTGCTCCTCACAGGCTTCCTGCTCTGCAGCTATTGGCTGAGGCTGCTCCTCACAGGCTTCCTGCTCTGCAGCTATTGGCTGAGGCTGCTCCTCACAGGCTTCCTGCTCTGCAGCTATTGGCTGAGGCTGCTCCTCACAGGCTTCCTGCTCTGCAGCTATTGGCTGATTCTATTTTTAATCTTTTCATCTTCAGTATTTCTTTTTTTTTCACTCCTTTTCTTCTCGCAGGTACCTGTATCAATAACACATCTGTTATGATGTTCAAGAAAGGAAGTTTTGAGATTGGCGGCACCATATATCCTGTAGCAATAAAGGTAAGTACACCCCTTTGATCGGTGTGCCCAGCACAGGGCAGCGCCGGGTTGTCCATTCTGTTCTATGGGAGTTCTAAGTATAGCACAGCACTCTCTCTTATACTGGGAACTCCCATAGAACAGAATGGAGAACACTGCGCTCCCCTGTTCTGGGAACTCCCATACAGGAGGATGGAGAACACAGCGCTCCCCTGTACTGGGAATGCCCATAGAACAGAATGGAGAACACAGCGCTCCCCTGTACTGGGAACTCCCATAGAACAGAATGGAGAACACAGCGCTCCCCTGTACTGGGAACTCCCATAGAACAGAATGGAGAACACAGCGCTCTCCTGTACTGGGAACTCCCATAGAACAGAATGGGGGACACAGCACTCCCCTGTACTGGGAACTCCCATAGAAATGAATGGAGAACACAGCGCTCCCCTGTACTGGGAACTCCCATAGAGGAGAATGGAGAACACAGCGCTCCCCTGTACTGGAAACTCCCATAGAGCAGAATGGAGAACACAGTGCTCCCCTGTACTGGGAACTCCCATAGAACAGAATGGAGAGAACACAGCACTCCACTGTACTGGGAACCCCCATAGAGGAGAATGGAGAACACCGCTCTCCCCTGTACTGGGAACTCCCATAGAGGAGAATGGAGAACACCGCGCTCCCATGTACTGGGAACTTCCATAGATCAGAATGGAGAACACCGCGCTCCCCTGTACTGGGAACTCCCATAGAACAGAATGGAGAGAACACAGCGCTCCCCTGTACTGGGAACCCCCATAGAGGAGAATGGAGAACACAGCGCTCCCCTATACTGGGAACTCCCATAGAGGAGAATGGAGAACACAGCGCTCCCCTATACTGGGAACTCCCATAGAGGAGAATGGAGAACACAGAGCTCCCCTGTACCGGGAACTCCCATAGAACAGAATGGAGAACACTGCACTCCCCTGTACCGGGAATTCACATAGAACAGAATGGAGAACACAGCGCTCCCCGGTACTGGGAACTCCCATAGAACAGAATGGAGAACACAGCGCTCCCCTGTATTGGGAACTCCCATAGAACAGAATGGAGAGTCGTGTGGATGTGTGACCAGCTCTCCATTCTGAGCTGACGCTTTCAGGGGCCCATTCCCGAGATAGGTACAGTTCCCACCTCTAGGACCTGCACCTATCAGACTTTGGTGTATCCCATCAATATTCTATAGATCCTATTGATTTGCCATCAAGGTCCATGGTGGGAGACTCCCCCTCCCCCCCTTTTAATGCAATTAAATTCCAGGTAATGAAAGTTTTGAAAATCTAATTTTTTTGGCTTTGCATATCTTTGTAATTTCAGCATTTTAATCCATTTATGGTAATATATGCAAAATTAAAAAAAAAAAATACATTGTAACCACATCGTGACCTCTTTCAGGTTATTTCCTCATGATTGGAGACATTTTGGAAAAAAATTCCATTTTTATTTCTTTCTCGTTTTCCAGTATGACCCTCAGTTCGGTGACGCCTTTTGGAACAGCAGTAAGTACACGATGGTGAAATACCTGCTGAGGATGATGACGAGCTGGGCCATCAAGTGCAACGTCTGGTACCTACCTCCGATGACCAGACGGGTATGTTAGACTGTAACTAACTTGGAAGGGTGGTGGGAGCGGGGCGGGAGGGGGGCGTTCCTGAGAGAGTTTAAGGAAGCAGGAGTAACTTTTCACTACAGAGGACTGAAGCTATTTGGTTTTATTTTGCAGGAGGATGAAGATGCCGTTCAGTTTGCCAGCAGAGTAAAATCGGCCATTGCCAAACAAGGCGGACTGATCGAGCTACCATGGTTAGTATATTAACCTGGACCTCTCCCCTAGATAGCACCCAAGAGGGTCTAGGAAGCTGAGATATAAGAAGCTGTTTGCTGTAGAGCTGCTTTAATAGTCCTCATGTCTGTCTGTCTGATGTGGAGGGAGCCCTGTGGTCTGGTAAGTTGTTTTTCTTCACTTTGGCTAGGTTGACACATGCAATGTTTGATGCATGTGCATGGGGTTTTGAAAAACGCCTATTTATATACTGTAATTTGCTATGAGTTTGTGGTATGGCATCTACAGCAATCCCATAGTGTCTGAATATGTGCTAAAAAGTTCCACTGTTGGAAAATAACACTGCACATCAACACCAAAACCTCATCACAACCATGAAGCATGGTGGAGGGGGCATCATGGAAAGAATGCTGCACACCGACACTGCTATGAAGCATGGTAGAGGAGGCATCATGGAAAGATCACTGCACATGAAAACCTCATCCCAACTGTGAAGCATGGTGGAGGGGGGCATCATGGAAAGAGTACTGCACACCAAGACCAAAGCCTCAGCTCTGCTATGAAGCATAGTGGAAAGGGCATCATTGAAAGAATACTGCACATCAACACCAAAGCCTTAGCTCTGCTATAAAGAAAGATGGAGGGAGCATCATAGAAATAATACTGCACACCAACACCAAAGCCTCAGCTCTGCTATCAAACATGGTGGAGGGAGCATCATGGAAATAATACTGTAGACCAACACCAAAGCCTCATCTCAACTATGAAGCATGGTGGAGTGGGTATCATGGAAAAATACTGCACACCAATACCAAACCCTTAGCTCTGCTATGAAGCATAGTGGAAAGGGCATCATGGAAAGAATACTGCACATCAACACCAAAGCCTTAGCTCTGCTATAAAGCATAGTGGAGGGAACATCATGGAAAGAATACTGCACACCAACACCAAACCCTCAGCTCTGCTATGAAGCATAGTGGAGGGAACATCATGGAAAGAATACCGCACACCAACAACAATGTCTCAGCTCTGCTATGAAGAATGGTGGAGTGGGCATCATGGAAAGAATACTGCACACCAACACCAAAGCCTCAGCTCTGCTATGAAGCATGGTGGAGGGAGGATCATGGAAAGAATACTGCACACCAACACCTAAGCCTCAGCTCTGCTATGAAGCATAATGGAAAGGGCATCATTGAAAGAATACTGCACACCAACATCAAAGCCTCAGCTCTGCTATGAAGCATTGTGGAGAGAGCATCATGGAAAGAATACTGCACACCAACACCAAAGCCTCAGCTCTGCCATGAAGCATGGTAGAGGGAGCATCATGGAAAGAATACTGCACACCAACACCTAAGCCTCAGCTCTGCTATGAAGAAAGGTGGAGGGAGCACCATAGAAATAATACTGCACACCAACACCAAGGCCTCAGCTCTGCTATAAAGAAAGGTGGAGGGAGCATCATGGAAATAATACTGTAGACCAACACCAAAGCCTCATCTCAACTATGAAGCATGGTGGAGTGGGTATCATGGAAAAATACTGCACACCAATACCAAACCCTTAGCTCTGCTATGAAGCATAGTGGAAAGGGCATCATGGAAAGAATACTGCACACCAACACCAAGGCCTCAGCTCTGCTATGAAGCATGGTGGAGTGGGCATCATGGAAAGAATCCTGCACACCAACACCAACCCCTCATCTCTTCTATGAAGAATAGTGGAGGGAGCATCATGGAAAGAACGCTGCACACCAACATCAAGGCCTCAGCTCTGCTATGAAGCATAGTGGAGGGGGCATCATGGAAAGAATACCGAACACCAACACTAAGGCCTCAGCTCTGCTATAA
Source organism: Phyllomedusa bahiana (assembly GCA_025379985.1). Classification (NCBI taxonomy): domain Eukaryota; kingdom Metazoa; phylum Chordata; class Amphibia; order Anura; family Hylidae; genus Phyllomedusa; species Phyllomedusa bahiana. The sequence goes on from JAODAL010031342.1 coordinate 28,800, forward strand.
AGAAAGGTGGAGGGAGCATCATGGAAATAATACTGTAGACCAACACCAAAGCCTCATCTCAACTATGAAGCATGGTGGAGTGGGTATCATGGAAAAATACTGCACACCAATACCAAACCCTTAGCTCTGCTATGAAGCATAGTGGAAAGGGCATCATGGAAAGAATACTGCACACCAACACCAAGGCCTCAGCTCTGCTATGAAGAATGGTGGAGTGGGCATCATGGAAAGAATACTGCACACCAACATCAAAGCCTCAGCTCTGCTATGAAGCATAGTGGAGGGAGCATCATGGAAAGAATACTGCACACCAACACCAAAGCCTCAGCTCTGCTATGAAGCATAGTGGAGGGAGCATCATGGAAAGAATACCACACACCAACACCTAAGCCTCAGCTCTGCTATGAAGCATGGTGGAGGGAGCATCATGGAAAGAATACTGCACACCAACACCAAAGCCTCAGCTCTGCTTTGAAGCATATTGGAAAGGGCATCATTGAAAGAATACTGCACACCAACACCTAAGCCTCAGCTCTGCCATGAAGCATGGTAGAGAGAGCATCATGGAAAGAATACTGCACACCAACATCAAAGCCTCAGCTCTGCTATGAAGCATGGTGGAGGGAGCATCATGGAAAGAATACTGCACACCAACACCTAAGCCTCAGCTCTGCTATGAAGCATAATGGAAAGGGCATCATTGAAAGAATACTGCACACCAACATCTAAGCCTCAGCTCTGCTATGAAGCATTGTGGAGAGAGCATCATGGAAAGAATACTGCACACCAACACCAAAGCCTCAGCTCTGCTATGAAGCATAGTGGAGGGAGCATCATGGAAAGAATACTGCACACCAACACCAAAGCCTCAGCTCTGCTATAAAGAAAGGTGGAGGGAGCATCATAGAAATAATACTGCACACCAACACTAAGGCCTCAGCTCTGCTATAAAGAAAGGTGGAGGGAGCATCATGGAAAGAACGCTGTACACCAACACCAAGGCCTCAGCTCTGCTATAAAGAAAGGTGGAGGGAGTATCATGGAAAGAACGCTGCACACCAACACCAAGGCCTCAGCTCTGCTATGAAGAATAGTGGAGGGGGCATCATGGAAAGAACGCTGCACACCAACACCAAAAGCTCATCTCTACTATGAAGCATTGTGTGCAGTGTTCTTGCATTCTGTCCCATCCTCCATTCTTCATAGCAGAGCTGAGACTTTGATGTTGGTTGGCAGCATTCTTCCTATGATATTCCCTCCAGTAACACCAAAGCATCATCTCTAATATGAAGCATGATGGGAGAGGCATCATGGAAAGAAAACTGCACACTAACAAAACTTCATTTTTACTATGAAACCTAGTGAAGGGGACGTCATGAAAAGAACACTGCTGCACACCAACCATGAAACCTCATCCCAACCATAAAGCATGGTGGAAGTGGCGTCATGAAAAGAAAACTGCTGCACACCAAAACCTCATCCCAAATATGAAGCATGCTGGGGGAGGCATCATGGGAAGAACACTACAGCACATCAACACCAAAACTTCATCTCTACTATGAAGTATGGTGGAGGGGGCATCATGGAAAGAATACTGCGAAACAATGCTAAAGCTTGGTGGAGAGATGTTATGGAAAGTACACTGCACACCAACACCAAATCCTGAACTATGAATCATGGTTTGAGGCTTTTTGGTCCCCAATAATCATAAATCATTCAATCCCTCAGGGAGTCGAATTCAAAGATATACCACGACATTTTGCAGAAGAATATAAGAGCCACAGTCCGTGACCTCAAGCTGAAGAGACATTGGATGGTTCAACAAGACATTGACAGAGAACATGCAAGTAAATTAACTACAGAATGGCTTGAAATTTTATTTTGTCTTGAACGGCCAATTTCCGACATCAGCCCTATAGAGATTCTGTGGCCTGACCTGAAGAAGGTGCTGCACTCGCCACCTTCTGGATATATCAGTGACCTGAAACACATTTACAGGGAGGGAGAAAGGGTCCAAAATTCCCCCAAAATCTTATTTGCATCTCTAGGAAACAGTTGGTGGAAGTGATTGTTCTCTAATGGGGATCTACAGGATATCAAATTCTAGTATTCACTTTTCCTCCCTGCACTGTAGATGTTTACCCAATGTGTTTAATAAAAGACACACTGCATCTGTTTGTATCTTTTTAGTTTTGTTACATTGTGTTTCTTGGGACTTAGATACATTTTAGTCCTCAGTTTTTCAGTAACAAAAATTACAAATCCTGCTATTTTTCGATGGGTTCACTTACTTTTCTTGCAGCTGTAGATAACGATCTGTGGTTTTTTTTCTGTATTTGGTGGGGAAGGAGGCCTGAAAAGAGAAATTTTTTTATATTTTACAAGATATTAAATTCTAATGTTCACTTTTCCTTTTTCTCCCTGCACTGTAGATGTTTACCCAATGTGCTTAGTATAAGTCTTTTTTTAGTTTTGTTACATTGTTTATCTGTTATTGGGATTTGGATACGTTTTAGTCCTCAGTTTTTCAGTACCAAATTTAGAAATCCTGCTAATTTCAACGGGTTCACTTACTTTTCTTACAGCAGTAGATAACAATCTGGTTTTTTTTCTACATTTGTGGGGAAGGAGGCCTGAAAAGGGACAAAATAAAATCTTTTACAGGACATTAAGGGCCACATGTATGAAAACTGTTTTAGGTCTAACACTCACTCTTTTGCCCATAGTAACCTATGGGCAAAAAGTGAGTTTTAGACCTAAACAGGTTTATACATGTGGCCCTAAATTCTAGTGTTCACTTTTACTTTTCCCCCCTGCACTGTATATGTTTACCCAGTGTGCTTAGTAAAAGACACAGTGCATCTGTTTGTATCTTTTTATTTTCTTTACATTGTGTTGATCTGTTATTGGGACTTGGATACATTTTAGTCCTCCGTTTTTCAGTAACAAATTTAGAAATCCTGCTAATTTCAATGGGTTCACTTACTTTTCCTATAGCAGTAGGTAACAACCTATGTGTTTTTTTTCTATATTTGTAGGGACGGAGGCCTGAAAAGGGACAAAATAAAATCTTTTACTGGATATCAAATTCTAGTGTTCACTTTACCTTTTTTTCTCCCTGCACTGTAAGGCTAGGTTCACACGGCTTAACTGCAGGGCGTAATTTCGCCCCGCAATTACGCCGTGTGGACGGGGGCGGGGAGGGAGCAGGGGGCCGGCACTTCACCGGCCCATAGACAATCACTACTAGCGGCGTGTATACGCCGCTAGAAAGTGACATGTCCATTATCTCCCCGCCCGGCGGATTCGCCGAGCAGGGAGAGGATACGTAATCCATAGTTCTCTATGAGAACTGTGAATTACCGTAATGAATGGACCATTTTCGGCCTGTAATTGGCGCACTCCGGCGCGTAATTACGGACCGAAAGACGGCCCATTTTAAGCCGTGTAAACATAGCCTAAATGTTTACCCAGTGTGCTTAGTAAAAGACAGTCTGTGCATCTGTTTGTATCTTTTTAGTTTTGTTACATTGTGTATATCTGTTATTGGGATTTGGATACATTTTAGTCCTCAGTTTTTCAGTACCAAATTTAGAAATCCTGCTAATTTCAATGGGTTCACTTACTTTTCTTACAGCAGTAGATAACAATCTGTTTTTTTTTTTTTTCTGTATTTGTGGGGAAGGAGGCCTAAAAAGGGACAAAATAAAATCTTTTACAGGACATTAAGGGCCACATGTATGAAACTGTTTAGGTCTCACTCTTTTGCCCATAGTAACCTATGGGCAAAAAAGTGCGTTTTAGACCTAAACAAGTTCATACATGTGGACCTAAATTCCAGTGTTCACTTTTACTTTTTCTCCCTGCATTGTAGATGTTTACCCAATGTGCTTAGTAAAAGACACTGCATCTGTTTGTCTATTTTTAGTTACGTTGTGTTTATTGGGACTTGGATACATTTTAATCCTCAGTTTTTCAGTACCAAATTTAGAAATCCTGCTAATTTCAATGGGTTCACTTACTTTTCTTACAGCAGTAGGTAACAATCTGTTCTTTTTTTTCTATATTTGTAGGGACAGAGGTCTAAAGAGGGACAAAATAAAATCTTTTACAGGATATTAAATTCTAGTGTTCACTTTGACTTTTTCTCCCTGCTCTGTAGATGTTTACCCAGTGTGCTTGGTAAAAGACAGACTGTGCATCTGTTTGTATCTTTTTAGTTTAGTTTAGTTACATTGTATTTATCTATCATTGATACATTTTAGCCCCGGTTTTTTAGTAACAAATTTAACAATGGGTTCGCTTACTTTTCTTAAAGCAGTAGATAACAATCTGTTTTTTTTTTTCGTTTTTTTTCTGCATTTTTTAGGGACGGAGGCCTGAAAAGAGACAAAGTAAAAGATTCATTTAAGGAGGAGCAGCAGAAGAACTACAGTAAAATAATTGCCGGAGAAAACAATATTTATCAGAAAGAAAAAGTAATGAATAATTCATCTGAAGAAGTTTCATAGACTCCAGAGATTTTCTACTGTCTTTATAATCTTTTTGGATTTATTCACCGTCCTCTCATTAAATATATTTTCTTACACTTGAATAAAGGACTTTGCAAAAAAAAAATACAAAATATCCAGGAAAAGCTGCAAATATTCAAGTGTCCTGAACCAGGACGCGGCACCACGCAATCGTTAGATAATATTATTGGTGAATGTTAATATTTTGAAAAAAATACTTTTTTTTTTTTTTTTTTTAAGCCTTTTCACTACTGGTTTAAACTATCAGGAATATGACTGGTGATTGCTTTACTAGGTACCTGGCCAAGGCCGGCTTATTTGTGTGCACTATATAATCACCGTTTCCAAAGACCTGATACCACTGACACAACGATGAATTGTAATGAACAATACTTTTTTTGTGTGATGTTTTGGGATAATTGTGCAATGATGTTTTTACTTCTTACACAGATTAAAGTATACTTGTGTATATTGCCTCCAGCATTTGGAATTGTTGCTATGGGTAGTTCCAGCTCTTCTGGATTATGGAATATAAGAAACAGGACTGTGCAAAAGTTTTAGGCAGGTGCATTAAAATTCTGCAACGTAAAAAGTTTTCACAAATTCAGGTGTTAACTGTTTATTTTTATCAATGAACTAAATTGCAAAGTGAATAAAAGAGAAAATCTAAATCCCAGAGAGGACTGAATCATGTTGCGTTCAGGGCTCTGCAGGGCCACATCACTTTTACACCAAATATTGATCTAATTTGGATTAATTCACTTTGTATTTTATGAACTGGTAAAAATAATCTATTTGGTGTGACTACCGTCTGCCTATTCTTCTAGAACTTGCAGACAGATTTTGAAAGAACTCAGCAGGAGGTTCTTCCAAACCTCTTGAAGAACAAAGCCCAGATCTGTGGATATTACAGCTCTCTGTTTATTGATTCCATCTGGGATTACATAATGAGACTGAAGGAAGTTCTGTGCTCAGGTTTTGAAGGAACTCGGAGGGGAGGTTGTTCCAAACATCTTAGAGAACAAAGCCCTTATCCTTTGTGGATCAAAGCTGCTCAGATACTTTAGTCTCCTTTTATTAAGTCTGTCGAATCACTGTATATGATAAGACAGAAGGATCTGAGGAGTCTCCATCCGCATGAGATCTGTGCTTCATTTTGAACGAACTCTGCAGGGAGGTTGTTCCAAACCTTTCGGAGATCTAAGCCCATATTTTTTGTGGATGGAGGCTGCTCAGATCCTTCTGTCTCCTTTTATGAAGTTTTCTGGAATTATATGATAAGACAGAAGGATCTGAGGAGCCTCCATCTGCATAAGATCTGTGCTTAGGTTTTGAAGGAAGTCTGCAGGGAGGTTGGTCCAAACATCTTGTAGAACTATGTGCAAGTGTAGCTAGTGAAAGAATAGGCAAAGGGTGGTCACACCAAATTAGTATATTTTGATTTTTATCAAATATTAAAATTCAAAGTGAATGAACAAAAGAGAAAATCAAAATCCCAGACAGGACTGAATCATGTTGAGATCAGTGCTCTGTGGGGCCACATCACTTCCACATCAAATATTGATCTAATTTGGGTTCGTTCACTTTGTATTTTGGTCAATTTGGTAAAAATGAACTATTTGGGCTGACTGTCCTCTGCCTATTCTTCTAGAACTTGCAGACCGATTTTGAAAGAACTCGGCAGGAGGTTCTTCCAAACATCTTGAAGAACAAAGCCCAGATCTGTGGATGTAGCAGCTTAGATCCTTCTCTCTGTTTATTGATTCTGTCTGGGGTTATATAATGAGACAGAAGGAAGATCTTGGCTCAGGTTTTGAAGGAACTTGGCTGGGAGGTTGTTCCGAACCTTTGAGAATTAAGCCCATATCTTCTGTGGGTGGAGACCTCTCATATCCTTCTTTCTCCATTAAGACTGTCTGGAATTATGTGATAAGACAGAAAGATCTGAGGAGCCTACATACAGCTTAGTTTTTGAAGGAACTCTGTAGGGAGGTTGTTCTGAACTGCTCGGAGAGCTAGTTAGTCCAAACATGTTGAAGGCCTAAGCGGAGATATTTTCTGGAAGCTGCTCAGATCCTTCTTTCTCTTCATTTAGTCTGTCTGGGATCACATGAAGAGAAAGAAGGATCTGGAGTTAGTTCTTTAAGATGTTTGGAACAACCTCCCTGTGGATGCACACTGGTTTTGAAGGAACCCAAAACTTTCAGAACTGTGTGCAAGTGTAGTTAATGAGGATAGGCGAAATGTGGTCACACCAAATAAAAGCAATAATGCAAGGTGTATGAGCAAAAGAGAAATCAAAATAATATTTGGTGTCAGAGGCCTTTGACTATTCTTCTAGGACTTGCAGGCAGTTTTTAAAGGATCTCTGCAGGGAAATTGTTCCAAATCTTTATGAAGAACTAGGCTCAGATCTTTTGTGGGTGAAAGTGGCGCAAATCCATTTTGTTTCTTCATGTGATCCCAAGAAAAATCTATAATGAAAAGAAGGATCTGAGCAGCTTCTAATCACAAAAGATCTGTGCTTAGTTCTCCAAGATGTTTGGAACAACCTCCCTCCACTTACACACACTTTTTGAGGGAATTCAGCAGAGAGTTTGTTCTAAACATCTTGGAGAACTAAGCCTAGATTTTCTGTGAATATAGGCTGCTCAGATTCCTTTATCTCTTCATCTAATCCAAAACAGACTGAATGAAGAGACAGGAGATGTGTTCTTTAAAACGGGTGGAACAACCTCCCACAACATACACTCGCAGACAGTTTTTTTAAGGACCCCGACAGGGAGGTTGTTCCAAACCCCTTAGAGAATTAAGCCTTCTGTGGATGTAGCTGCTTAGATCCTTCTATGTCTTTATGTGATCACAGAAAGACTTGATAAAGAGAAGCATCATCCACAGAAGATATGTGCTTAGTTATCCAAGATGTTTGGAACAACCTCCTTTCACTTACACAGTTTCTGAAAGAACTCAACTTTGAGAGCTAAGCCTAGATCTTCTGTGGATAGCAGCTGCTCAGATTCCTTTATCTCTTCATGTAATCCCAGACAGAGTGAATGAAGAGGCAGAAGAAATGTTCTTCAAAATGTTTAGAACAACCTCTTCACTTGCAGACAGTTTTTTAAAGGACCTCGACAGGGAGGTTGTTCCAAACCCCTTGGAGAATTAAACCTATATGTTCTGTGGGTGTAACTGCTTAGATCCTTCTCTTTTCATATAATCCTAGACAGAGTTGATAAAGAGAAGGATCATCCACAGAAGATCTGTGTTTAGTTCTCCAAGATGTTTGTAACAACCTCCCTTCACTTGCATACAGTTTCTGAGGGAACTCACCTTTGAGAACTAAGCCTAGATCTTCTGTGGATAGCAGCTGCTCGGATTCCTTTCTCTCCATGTAATCCCAGACAATGAATGAATGAAGAGACCAGATGGCCCAAGATGTGTTCTTTTAAATGTTTGGCACAACTTCTCACAACCTCCACTTTCAGACAGTTTTTTTTAAAGGACTTCGACAAGGAGGTTGTTCCAAACCCCTTGGAGAATTAAGCCTAGATCTTCTGTGGATGTAACTGCTTAGATCCTTCTATCTCTTCATGTAATCCAAGACAGTCGATAAAGAGAAGGATCTGAGCAGGCTTCATCCACAGAAAATCTGTGTTTAGTTCTCCAAGATGTTTGGAACAACCTCCCTTCACTTACATACATTTTCTGAGGGAACTCATCTTTGAGAACCGAGTTTAGGTCTTCTGGGGATAGAGAAAGAAGATGTGTTCTTTGAAATGTTTGGAACAACCTCCCACAGCCTCCACTTGCAGACATTTTTTTAAAGGACATTGACATGGAGTTTGTTCTAAACCCCTTGGAGAATTAAGCCTGGACTGTGGATGTAGCTACTAAGATCCTTCTATCTCTCCATGTAATCCCAGACAGACTTGATAAAGAGAAGGATCATCCACAGAAGATCTGTTCTTAGTTATCCAAGATATCTGGAACAACCTCCCTTCGCTTACACAGAGTTTCTAAGAGAACGAAGCCTAGATCTTCTGTGCTCAGATTCCTTTCTCTCTTCATAGATTTGAATGAAGAGACAGAAGATGTGTTGTTCAAAATGTTTGGAACAACCTATCACAACCTCCACTTTCAGACAGTTTTTTAAAGGACCTCGACAAGGAGGTTGTTCCAAATCACTTGGAGAATTAAGCCTAGATCTTCTGAGGATGTAACTGCTTAGATCCTTCTATCTTTTCATGTAATCCAAGACAGACTCGATAAAGAGAAGGATATGAGCAGATTCATCCACAGAAGATCTGTGCTTCGTTCTCCAACATGTTTGGAACAACCTCCCACCACCTCCAGTAGGTTTTGAAGGAAGTCAAGAGATCTGGGCTTAGTTTTCCATGAAAATGCATACATGTATCCTTTTTATGGCAGGTAAACTATGCCTTTCTATGTGGGTCCCCAAGACTATGACCTGGGGAGCTCAAGGTACTCCAGTCCCAGACTAGTTACTATATTAGTTATTTTGGTTATGTTTTTTATTGCCTGACTTTTTTTTTTTTTCTTACCATTTTGGAAACACGTCTACACGTTCGTGAATTGGATTAGTCGTGCCATTACCAGGAGGACATGAGTACGTCGGAATAGGCAAAATAGTGCATTCAGGGAAGGCTCCCGCTCTCTGTCATGTTATTACATTTACTGTCATTTTTTTGTTGGATAAAATCTATACAAATGGAATCCAGACACTGCGAGTAAATAATAATGAAAAGGTAAATGAATTTCCCTGGCCGGGCCGCTGCCGGAGCACGCGGGCTTGACTGATCTTTCTGAGCTGATCTCTTCGCTATTAGAGTCTTTTAGAAGTAATAGATTTGGCTCTTGGACATTATGATAGAGTAAAATTGTTTGTGTGTAATATCAAGAAACCTTTAGATACATTTAAGCAATTACATTAGTTATCCTGGATTATGAATAACTGTGTTTTACGGGCCGGGTCTTCTGAGATGTAGATCCCAACAACAACGTGCCGCCAACCCCGCACCAAACTCTGTTCCCCTCCAACAAATGTTCCTCCAATAGGGCTCTGTTCAGTTTGCCACTGGTGTAACCGAACTTGTGAAAAAATAGGGAAATAGGGTTTGTAGGGTAGGGGGTATATATCACAGTAAAATCCACATGATGCCAGGACCCCCCAGCAGAACATTGCCCATCACCTCCGCCATCTTCTTCCCATAATGCATCCTGGTCCCATCTCTTCTCTAGGTAAGTGACACACCCGGCCGTCCACATGATGCCAGGACCCCCCGGCAGAACATTGCCCATCATCTCCGCCATTTTATCTTCCCATAATGCATCCTGGTCCCATCTCTTCTCCATCCACATGATGCCAGGACCCTCCAGCAGAACATTGCCCATCACCTCCGCCATCATCTTCCCATAATGCATCCTGGTATCATGTCTTCTCCAGGTTAATGACTCACCCAGCTGTCCACATGATGCCAGGACCCCCCAGAAGAACATTACCCATCATCTCCGCCATTTTATCTTCCCATAATGCATCCTGGACCCATCTCTTCTCCAGGTAATTGACGCACCCGGCCGTCCACATGATGCCAGGAACTCCCAACAGAACATTGCCCGTCACCTCCGCCATTTTATCTTCCCATAATGCATCCTGGCCCCATCTCTTCTCCATGTAATTGACGCACCCAGTCATCCACATGATACCAGGACCTTCCGACAGAACATTGCCCATCACCTCCGCCATCTTCTTCCCATAATGCATCCTGGTATCATATCTTTGTCAGGTAAGTGACACACCCAGCCATCCATATGATGCCAGGACCCCAACAGCAGAACATTGCCCCCCACACTGCCTCCGCCATCTTACCAAAGTGCAATTTCTTCCCCAGGTAAGTGATGCACCCGGCCGTCCACATGATGCCAGGACCCTCCAGCAGAACATTACCCATCACCTCCGCCATCTTGTCTTTTTCCCATAATGCATCCTGGCCCCATCTCTTCCCCAGGTAAGTGACCCACCCGGGCATCCACATTATGGAGAACATGATCCATTGTACCAGCCTGTCTTGTAACATTGCTCCCTGCTCCACTTCTGATGCTCACTTTGTATTGTAAGCACTTTTGGTGGTGGACAGGGGTCAGCATGGCCCCCTTCACAGATCTGGTGCTCTGGGTCCCCGTACACAGCAAACTGTGATGCTCTGCTTGTGCTGACATCTTCTTACCATAGACTGCAGAAACCTTTCCAGCAAATTTAGGTACAGTAGCTCTTCTGTGAGATTGGACCAAATGGAACAGCCCTGGGCTGGACACAAAATTGGTGCAACCTTTGACCTTCTTTGCCCCAGGGTGAACCTCCACCCCCATGTACATCGGTTACTTCACCTACTGTTTTCAACGTGCACTGACCATGTCACAGGTGTCCAGATTTTACTGCTTGCCCATTTTTCCTGCTTCATACAACTGACCGTTCACCTTGTGTCATTTATTTTTCTTGAGTCACATTCAAGCCTGGAGTCCAGCAGACGTTTCCATGGTTCATCAGTGAACCAAAATCTGGGCCATTTTTCCATTGGGGGCACAGGATTCCCAGGTGGTCAATGTATGTCCTTTAAATCCTGGGAACATACCCGGGATCGTCGCTGCTTATTTAACTAAATGTACGTAGGACCCCACTGGCTCCCTACCCTGCTAATTGGTCTTATAGGCCATGTACTGCGTACAAGACGTCAGCAGGGTGTCCTGATGTGTGCGACGTGATGATATGGTTGTTCTTGGGGAGTGGTTCAAGGCCTCAGGTTTGGGCTAGACCACTGGTCTGCAAAATGTGGCCCTCCAGCTGTTGGGGAAACTACAACTCCCATCATGCATTGATATCATCTATATCAGTGGTCATAATGGAAGCTGTAGTTTCCCAATAGCTAGAGATCCCCACTTTGCAGACCAATGGGCTAGATGCATGGCCTGGTGTGATGTCATGTGTTTGGGAAGGACCCACTATATCCGAGGGCCAATTAAGCTGTGAAGATGGCCCTGACCGGGACTATCATTTAAGATACTGTGAGCTGTTTATAAACTTTCCTATGTTGCACTTAGCCTCAGACTGGCACGCTGGGGAGTCGGTGGATTCCCCGGTAGGCCCAGAGCTCCTGTGGGCACAGGAGGTAATACTGCCATTACCCGGGGCCCGGCTGCCGTATCCTGCCTCGAATGCTCGGGCCCTGTGTCCTGAGGCGAGGACTACATGGTGTCAGCTACTAACTAACTACCTGCATACTACCTAAAAGGGGCCCCAACTACCTACATACTACCTAAAGGAGGCCCTAACTACCTGCATTCTACCTAAAAGGGGCCCTAACTACCTGCGTACTACCTAAAGGGGTCCCTTACTACCTGCATTACAAGCATACTACCAAAAGGGGGCCCTAACTACCTGCAAACCCACCTAAAGGGGCATAACTACCTGCAGACACCCAAGGGGCCCTACACCTGATACTACATAAAGGGGGCCATAACTACCTGCAGACTACCTAAAGGCGGCCCTAACTACCTGCATGCTACCTAAAGGGGGCCCTAACTACCTGCATACTACCAAAAGGGGGCACTAACTACCTGCATACTACCTAAAGGGAGCTCTAACTACCTGCATACTATCTAAAGGGGGCCATAACTACCTGCATACTATCTAAAGTGGGCCATAACTACCTGCATACTACCTAAAGGGGGTCCTAACTACCTGCATACTACCTAAAGGGGGCCTAACTACCTGCATACTACCTAAAGGGGTCCCTAACTACCTGCATACTACCTAAAGGGGGCCCTCACTACCGGCTTACTACCTAAAGGGGTCCCTAACTACCTGCAGACTCCCTACAGGGGGCCCGCAGTAACTTCCTGTATACTAACTACAGGGAAGCCCTCACTACCTGCATACTACCTAAAGGGATCCCTCACTACCTGCATACTACATAAAGGGGTCCCTCACTACCTGCATACTACCTAAAGGGGGCCATAACTACCTGCATACTACCTAAAGGGGGCCATAACTACCTGTATACTACATAAAGGGGGCCTAACTACCTACATACTACCTAACGGGGGCCCTCACTACCTGCATACTACCTAAAGGGGGGCCCTCACTACCTGCAGCCTACCTAAAGCAGGCCATAACTACCTGCATACTACCTAAAGGGGGCCCTCACTACCTGCAGCCTACCTAAAGGGGTAGATACCCATCACGTATCTACTGAAAAAGAAATAGCGAGACGTCATGTATATATTTAAAAAAAAAAAAAAACTTTTAAAAGTTTAACTTTTCCAAAACATTACTTCTTTTTAACATTAGGTGGCGCCATTTGACTCTTTTTTGAGATAAAAATTACTCCTCTGGCGTCACCACGGAGCCATTCCTGTGTCACTATCACTTGCCATCTACATTCTTGGTTCTGATATTTCCAGTCTTACTTTGCCTTTCGTTTGACGCTTCAGTGTATTTTGCTATCTGACGTGTTGGGTTGACCTGGAGGGTTTACTTAGTTGCAAAAACAATAGTAATAATTTAAAATGATAATTTGAAGTAATTGCACTTGTATCGTTATACAGCTGAACCCAGCAGTCTCCCTCCCCTCTATATAACGCCCCATCTGCAGGTGTCTCCCTCCCCTCTATATTATGCCCCATCTGCAGTTTTCGCCCTCCCCTTTATATAACGCCCCATCTGCTGGTTCTCCCTCCCCTCTATATAAAGCCCCACCTGCAGGTTTCTCCCTCCCCTCTATATAAAGCCCCATCTGCAGGTTTCTCCCTCCCCCTATATAAAGCCCCACCTGCAGGTTTTTCTCCCTCCCCTCTATATAAAGCCCCCATCTGCAGGTTTCTCCCTCCCCTCTATATAAAGCCCCATCTGCAGGTTTCTCCCTCCCTCTATATAAAGCCCCATCTGCAGGTTTTTCACTCCCTCTATATAAAGCCCCCATCTGCAGGTTTTCCCTCCCTCTACTATAAGACAATCTGCAGTTTTCTCCCTCCCCTTATATAAAGCCCCATATGCAGTTTTCTCCCTACCATCTAATAAAAGCCCCAATCTGCATTTTTCCCCCCTCTATATAAAGCCCCCATACTGCAGGATTCTCCTCCTCTCTATAAAATGGGCCCCCATTGCAGGTTCTCTTCTCCTATATAAAGCCTCCATCTGCAGGTTTCTCCTCCTTATATAAGAGCCCCATCTGAGCTTTTACATTCTGACTTGAAATCAGACATAAACCATCCCTTTTAGGTCAATAAGGAAACCAAAAAAAATTCTATTCCCAAATGCAGAATAATGCATGGATTTTATAAGCATTTTATTACATTTTCTGAAAAAGCCAGCAGTTTTCCACCTGGGAGACTCGCCTTTCCCACAATCTGGGACCGTCCATATGATGAGGTCAGGTCTTTGGAAGCTCCTGATAGATTTATTGGCAACATCTGAGTTAATTAGAGACACAGCTGTGAATGTATTTTATAGCACACCAAAACAAAACTGCTTTGTGTGTAACACTGGGAAAGTCTAAAGAAATCAGCCAAGATATCAGGAAGGAATTGTGGACTTGCACAAGTCTGGATCATCCTTGGGGGCAATTTCCAGATATCTGAAGGGGCTTCATTTATCTGTACAAACAATTATACACAAGTACAAAGAAGATGGGAATGTTCAGCCATCATACCGCTCAGGAGACGGGGTCTGTATCTCAGAGATGAACGTGCTTTGGTCCAATATGTGTATATCAACCCAAGAACAAAAGCAAAAGACCTTATGAAAATGCTGGTGGAAGCTGGTAAGATTGTCCACAGTGAAACAAGTACTGTATCAACATGGGCTGAAAAGTCGCTAAGCCAGGAAGAAGCCATTACTCCAAAAGAAACATAGGAAAGCCAGATTTATGTTTACAAAAGCACAGGAACAAAGACCTACATTTCTGGAGACCTGTCCTGAGGTCTGACGAAAATAAAATTGAACTGTTTGGTCATAATGACCATCGTTACACCTAGAGGAAAAAGGGAGAAGCTTGTAAGCCTAACAACACCATCCCAACTGTGAAACATGGGGGGTGGCAGCATCATGTTGTGGGGTTGTTGTGCTGCAGGAGGGACTGGTGCACTTCACAAAGTAGATGGCATCATGAGGAAAATAGATTATGTGGCAATACTGAAGCAACATCTCAAGACATAAAAGCTTACGAAATATTCAAATTTCATAAAACATTAAAGACCAAGATACTGCAAGCTGAACACCAAAGAAGAGAAAAAATTCCAAATAACAAAATTTCATCTCCTCTAAACATGGGAATAAAAAGTGATCGAAAACTCACTTCTATTCCAAAATGGTACCAATTAAAAGTACCTTGCAACCCACAAAAAAATGCACCCTGACTCAGGTCTATGGGTGAAAGTACCGAAAAGTTATTGGTCACAGAAAATGGCTGGTACAGCGCAAATTTAAGAAATATAAAGTACCCAAAAATAATGAAAACCCAACATATTTGGTATCACCTGAATCGGCCCGACCTACAGAATACAGAGAACATATGAATCATACCGAAGAGTGAATAAAATAAAAACTAAAGCCCCACAGATATGGCGCAACTAAGTCTTGCTTCACATTTGTTTCAGTTTTCCAGTATATTCTATAGTGCAGTGAATGACACCAGTAGAAAATGCATCTTGTCCTGCAAAAAAAAAGCCCTCATATGTCTACGTAGAACGAAAAATAAAAAAGTTATGGCTCTTGGAAGGCAAAGAGGGAAAAACAAAGAGCCAAAAAGTTATGACCGTCTGCCAGGAAAGGGTCAATATCCTTGTTACATTTTCTTGACATTGTAGGGGTGAGGAGCAGAGCATGGTTGCCATGTCTTCTTCTATAGCTGATATCTACAAGACCCATTTAAATTCCTTGCGGAGGTCCAACCGTTCAACAGCTCATCTTGTGGCCAATGGTGTTTACTTGAGTTGTTCCTATTGCTTGCATCACTTACATATTAATAAGGGAGATGCAAAAAGTTTCTAAAATCCGCAATAAATTTGGTGCAGGCCACAAATTCTACTTTTATTGTAGCAATTTGTAACAAAGTTCTAGTGCATTTTGCTTTGTGATTCTTCACAAATATTTTATAGCTAATGTAAGAAATATCCCGGTCTACTGAAGGGACAAAAGGCAGAGAAACTCATTACACTATTCTGAGCGAACATCATAAGTCAGATATGAAACATTTACACAATACAACAAATGTATCACAGAACTGGGAAATGTGAGCAAAGATTTTCTACCTCAATTGAATCGTGATATGAGACCTCCAAGAAATCCAAATGTGGCTGAATGAATAAGAAGCATCAGTCTCACAAAAGGTAGGAACTGTACTAAAATCTGTACAGAAATTGTATTACACAGTGCAGAGCTTCCTATAGTTCCGCACACCTTAGATTGCAATACTGTTAGCTTATTGCGGCTGGAAGCCACATTCATGGTATGTTCACAAGCTGCACAATTCCTCAGTAGTCTGTAGCCAAATCCACAACACTTGGGTCTTATTGTGGAATTTGTCTTCTCCATTGATTACAGGTCTGTATTTCCCTGTATTTCTGTTTGAGCTTGGTTCTGGTGCTGTATTTCTGTTATGAGCTTGGTTCTGTTGTATTTCTGTTATGAGCTTGGTTCTGGTGCTGTATTTCTGTTATGAGCTTGATTCTGTTGTATTTCTGTTATGAGCTTGGTTCTGGTGCTGTATTTCTGTTATGAGCTTGGTTCTGGTGCTGTATTTCTGTTATGAGCTTGATTCTGTTGTATTTCTGTTATGAGCTTGATTCTGTTGTATTTCTGTAATGAACTTGGTTCTGGTGCTGTATTTCTGTTATGATGTTGATTCTGTTGTATTTCTGATATGAGTTTGGTTCAGGTGCTGTATATCTGTTATGAGGTTGATTCTGTTGTATTTCTGATATGAGTTTGGTTCAGGTGCTGTATTTCTGTTATGAGCTTGATTATGCTGTATTTCTGTTATGAGCTTGGTTCTGGTGCTGTATTTCTGTTATGAGCTTGCTTCTGTTGTATTTCTGTTATGAGCTTGGTTCTGGTGCTGTATTTCTGTTATGAGCT
Source organism: Phyllomedusa bahiana (assembly GCA_025379985.1). Taxonomy (NCBI): domain Eukaryota; kingdom Metazoa; phylum Chordata; class Amphibia; order Anura; family Hylidae; genus Phyllomedusa; species Phyllomedusa bahiana. The sequence goes on from JAODAL010031342.1 coordinate 45,462, forward strand.
TGATTCTGTTGTATTTCTGTTATGAGCTTGATTCTGTTGTATTCCTTTTATGAGCTTGGTTTTGTTGTATTTCTGTAATGCGCTTGGTCCTGTTGTATTTTGTAGAGCTTGGTTGGTTGCTGTATTTTGTTATGAGTTTATTGTTGATTTATTTTGATGAGCTTTTTCGGTTGTTTTTCGTTTGAAACTTGTCGTTGCTTTGTGTTAAGGTTGGTTCGGGGGCTGTTTTTGTTATGAGCTTTGGTTTGGGCTGTATTTCGTTATGATTGGTTTTTGGGGGCTGTTCTGTGTTATGAGCTTGGTTTTTGGGTGCTGTAAATCTTTTTATGGGGCTTGTTTTTTGTTGTATTTATGGAGAGCTTGGGTTCTGGTCTGTATTTCTGTTATGTGTTGATTTTTTGTTGTATTTTTTATGATTTGGTTGGGGCTGTATATCTGTTTTGAGGTTGATTTGTTGTATTTTTTATAGAGTTGGTTTTAGGTGCTGTTTTTTGTTAGAGCTTGGTCCCGGGTTTTTTTTTCTGTTTTTGAGCTTGTTCGGTTTTTTTTTCTGTAACCCTTGCCCCCGGGCTGTATTTTTTTAAAATTGGTTCAGGTCTAAATTTCGTTTTGGCTTGATTTTTGTTGTATTTCTGTTAAGAGCTTGGTTTTGTTGTTATTTCGTTGGCTTGGTCCCGGTTGTTTTTTTGTTAAGCTTGTTTTGGCTGTAAAAAATTTTGTTATGAATTGGTTTTTGTTTTTTGTAAAATTTTCCGGGGGTTTTTTTTTAAAGCTTGGTTCGGTGTAAAATTTTTTTATGGCTTGGTTGGTTTGATTTTTCTGTTATAGCTTGGTTTCGGTTTTTTTCTTTAATTTCTTGTGTATTTTTGTAAGCCTTGTCCGGGGTTTTATTTCTAAGACTTTTGGTTTTGGGCGTATTTCTGTTATGACTTTTGGGGTTTTTTTTTTATTTTTTTGTTTTATTTTTGTAAAAAATTGGCCCCGGGGCGTATTTGTAATAGCTTGATCCTTTTTTGGGGATTTCGTTACAACTTTGGTTTATGGTATTTTTGTTTAAGAAAATTTTTGACCCCCGTTGTATTTTTTGTTTTGAGTTGGTTCTGGTGTGTATTTTTGCTAGATTGGTTTGGGCTGTAAATTTTCTGTTATGAGCTTTTGTTTATTTTTTATCCCCGGTTTCTGTTTATTCCTGTAAAGGCTTTTTCCTGTTTTTTATTTTCCCGTTTTGAGCTTGGTTTTTGTGTATTTTTTTGTTAGGGGGCTTGGGTTCTGTTTTTTATTTTTTGTTAAGGCTTGTTCTGCTGTATTTTCTGTTAAGTTTTGGTTCGGTGCTTTTTCTGTTAATGAGCTTTGGTTCTTGCTGTCTAACTGTTTAGGTTGGTTTGGTGTTATTTTGTTATGAGCTTGGGTTCGTTTGTATTTTTGTATGAGTTGGTTTTTGTTTTTTTTGTTTTAGCTTGGTTCTTTCTGTTTTTTTGTTATGATTTTGGTTCGGGTTCTTTGTTTATGAGCGGGTTCATTGCTTTTATTTCTTTTATGAGCTTGATTTTTTATTTTTTTAAAACTTGGTTTTTTTGGTGCGTATTTCTGTTTTTTGAAGCTTTTTTGATTTTTTAATGTTGGTTTGGTGGTTTTTCTGTTATGGGGCTTGGTTTTGGGGGTTTGTTTTTTGCTTTGGGGCGTTGGGCTGGTTTTTTTTTTGAGCTAATTTAGTTTTTATTTTGTCGTTGGATTGGTCGTTTTGTTATTTGGTTTTGGTTTCTATTTTGTTGTGGATTTTGGTTCTGGGCTATTGTCTGTTGTGGTTTTTTGTTTTTGGTGCTATGTTCTGTTTTTGGGGTTTTGTTCTGGTGCTTGTGTCCCGTTTTTTAATTTGGTTCTGGGGCATGTGTTGTTATGAGTTGGTTTTTTGGGTATGTGTCTGTTTTTGGATTTGGTTCTGGTGTAGGTTTCTGTTTGGATTTTGTTCTGTTGCTATGTGCCCCCGTTGGGTTTTTTTTTTCGGGGGCATGTGTCTGTTGTAGATTTGGTTCTGGTGCAGTATTACTGTTATGAGCTTGGTTCTGGTGCTATGTGTCTGTTGTGGATTTGGTTCTGGTGCTATGTGTCTGTTGTGGATTTTGTTCTGGTGCTATGTGTCTGTTGTGGATTTTGTTCTGGTGCTATGTGTCTGTTGTAGATTTGGTTGAATTCCTCAGTAGTCTGAAGCCAAATTCGCAATACTTGGGTCTTATTGTGGAATTTGTCTTCTCCATGCTTTCAGTTCTGCATTTCTCTGTATTTCTGCTATGAGCTTGATTCTTCTCTGCAGTGGACTCCGGAGGGCCGCAGTGTCATCACGTTGCCTGCACTGCCTGATGGCATCACGCTGCCTGTGCCAGAAGACGGAGTGCCCGGAGGTCGGAGCAGCGAGGGAGCGAGGTAAGTGCTTGTATTTTTTTTTTAAACCCTGCCTATACCTGCCTGAAACTGCCTATAAGGGAAATATTTATCTGCCTATAACCTGCCTATGGGGACATATCCCTTCCTATAGGGACATATACTTGCCTACAACCCGCCTATTACCTGCCTATAGGGACATATAGCTGCCTAAAACCTGCCTATAGGGACATACACCTGCCTACAACCTGCCTATTGGGACATACACCCAGGCCCGGACTGCCCATAGGGCCGCTGGGGTCCGGGCCGCAGGGCTGGCTCGGAGCGCCCACCGGGGGGTCGGTGTTTCCCCCGACGGGCCCCGAGTGCTGCCTGGCGCACGTACAGGGGCCGCAACGGTCGCATATGCGACCGGTGCCCTGTGCCAGGGGGCCGACCGGCTTCCCTCGCCACACGGCTGCACGGCCGGGTCACGGACCCAGCCATGCAGCCATCACGGCCGCCGCCTGCATCACGCGGTGCAAGCAGCAGCCGAGGCTGAACAGCTGGGATCTTCTGATCCTGTCTGTTCAGCTCCCGGGAGGCCGCGGGGCATGTGCGCGCCTCAGAGCACACTATAACTTTGTAGCTTGAGGTCCCAAACTGACCTTCGGGTCAATCGGCATCAAAATTAGGCATGATTTGAAAATGCAGATTTGAAGTATGTTTGTAAGTGTTTAGAAATATGACCCAAAAAAAAT
>JAODAL010031343.1:0-48579 GCA_025379985.1 Phyllomedusa bahiana
TAAAGTTTTGGGGCCCTGTGACGTGCCTTGTCCACGCCATGACCTAGCTGCCTCCTTTGACCTTTGCCGATCCGACTACGAGCCTGCCTGACGATTTTGCACCACGCTATACTTCGGCTGCCACCGCAAGCAAGTCATGTCAGGGGTAACGACCTGGTAGACTCCCGCTGCAGCAAGTCCATCCCGTTTTGCGGCGGGCTCTGGTGAAAACCGGGACCTATTTAGATTCCGTTCCCTGGCGTGGTTTACACCATCACTTGTGGTGGTCCAGTGGATCCACTTCCGCGTCCGGAACCGTAACAGACAGAAAGATAAAAGGGAGATGTTGTCCTTAGCAACATATAACTGTGAGAATGTGGTAAAGCATGGGTATATGGATGACTCCTTTGCTGTCTGTGTGAAAGTAGGGTAAAGTTCTCCTGGGTTTTGAAAGAGTGTGCTGCCTCTCCAGGGAAACAAAGGGCAGTGTAGGAGCTTTGACCCTGGAGGTATGGTTGTGCTGGGTGAAAAGGCCTACGGCCCTTGTTAAAGGAGGGATATGTGGCAGGGTGACCTCAGACGGTCGCATTCCTCTGTCACCAGCTCTGGTAACAGCAGAGCTGATGAGAGGGCTCTGACCCCGAAAATTGAAGAGAGCAAGGGGCTGACCTCAGAAAGTTTGGACCAGTAGAGACTGAAAAAACACTGGGTTGTGGCACTGGGAAATAGGCTCAGGCCACAGTTAGAGAGGGCTCTCTGTGTTTAGTTAGTGACCAGATGAACTCACAGAAAAAAGAGATAATAATCGGAATATAGAAAACCGTCTCACAGATCAAAAGAAAAATTCCTAAAACAATAATCTTTAATAGATATGCATTAAAATAATTATCCTTTGTATATAAAAATGGCCTCACACATATAGCCACTATACAAAATATGCACTGTATATGTATAAAGTACCCGGTGTATATCAGTACCTAAATACAAAAGCAAGTGGACAATGTCTAGCTAATCACAGCAAAAAAGACATTGTACCAAATACATATTAGCAGGGAGAAGTGCCCCTATAAGAGAGGAGATAATGTGGTCAAAAATGTGGTCAAAAACTCATGGTTATTGAAGACCTTGTCACAGTAGACTCCGTTGCCCCATTGGACCAGTATTTACCATATAATAGAAAAAGCACTATCGCTATCACTATACTAGTCCTATCCAGATAGAGCACTCGCCCCGAAAGCGCGACCCCACCTCTCGGCGACTCACCCGAACTAACTAAATTATACAGTAACATACATAAAGAACACAGACATAAGTCCCGACGCGTTTCCCCAAGATGTGGTTCATCAGGGGATAATAATTATACATCTGTGATGAGAGATGATGATGATGGTCCAAGTGATGGCATGATGAGGCCATGTCTTTTTTGCTGTGATTAGCTAGACATTGTCCACTTGCTTTTGTATTTAGGTACTGATATACACCGGGTACTTTATACATATACAGTTGCATATTTGTATAGTGGCTATATGTGTGAGGCCATTTTTATATACAAAGGATAATTATTTTAATGCATATCTAGTGACCAGATGGCCTAGGACTTATGTTGGGGTATTTTTGTACATAAACCTATCTATATAGATATGGATGAAGAAAACTAGTAATATGTAACATATCCCATCTCAGCAAGCAGAAATTACTAACTGAAACACCATGGAGGAAGTTCACTGCACACATTGCTGGCTCTGTAATTCTTGCACAGATTCGCGTTGAGGCCAAGTGTCCTCAAGCTCTTTCTCACCTGTCAGTAAAATGGACGATAGTAAAAATGCATTAGTGAGATCAAGGTGGTAGTGATACACCAGTGAATAATTTCTTCCATAAACAGTGAAGAAGAGATTTTAGAGGCTGAACCCCCACTTGTGGCACACTGGACATCACCTGATAGCTGTAGAGAATGCAGCATATTCCAGAACATTTACCCAGTAAAGTAAATATAATACATTCAGATGCTTTTGTACTCTGTCGGTCTGGTATTAAATAGTGTATTGCAAGAAAAAGCAAAGAATAGAATTGTGTCAAGCTCTGCTCACATGTATGGCAGAGGTGTGATTGGCTGCACAGCAACTGGAGAGGTGAGTACCAGTTATTTTGTTTCAGTTTGCATAGTCACCGTATGCATAGCCATCTCCGAAAACCCCTTTAATACATATTCTCTGTAACGGGTGAGCGGGTAATGGATCCACTGGACCACTGCCAGGCTTGCTCCAAGGAGGCGCAACTAAGCGGCTGTCGGGCATCTTCACAGAGCATTTGATGGTAAGGATGGCTTTCCCCGACAGCTGCGACCTCAGAGCAGTCCCCAGCAATGGCAGCTGACAGGCCAGAAGTGCCAATGCTAGGCACCAACATAATTAGGGACAAAGATATAGCAGACTAGGTGTAGATATATGCAGGTACAAACAGACAAAGACAGGGCTAAACGGATTCCACCCAGGAAGGTTAAACGGAAGGCAAGGTACAAAAACATAGACAGACTGGACACAACGCCAAAGAACATGAGCAGAGACTACAGCTAGGACACTGGCTAGAAATCAAAGAATAAACATGGCCAAAGATACAGACAGAGACATGGAAAACAGCATGGAGACTAACCAACAACATAGAAGATACCAACAAGATAGTGCACACTAGACCACTAACAAACATGAGACAACGCAACAACAAGCATCAGGAAGGAAATGTGGGGAGAAGCAGGCTTATAACCACACAGGTGGAAGGGGAAGCCCAACCCCGCTGCACACTGTGGAAATAAAGGAGCGCAGGATGTGGCCGCTACCCTCTATAGAGGGACAAGGAATAGGGCAGCAGCCAAGATGGAGGAGCAGCATGGCCAACAATGGAAAAGCCGCACAGCAACCATAGGTGGGTAAGCAGCGACGACAGGAGCATTCACGGTGACAGCGGCACCGCAACAGGAACCAGATCTGCGATAGGAACACAGGTATGTCCGCGGTTCGCAGCAGAGGCCGTGGCGTAAGGATAAGAACATGGCCATGTCCACGGCCAAGAACAGAGACCGCAGCACGGCTCGTGACATTCTCCTACTCAATTTATATACAAATATCCACACATACTTACTTATACATACCCTTACTTTCTACAGTATCTTAGACAATCTCCCCACTTGGCCTCCCACATCCTAGGACTGAGGTTAAGAGGATCAGAAACACAGATAAGTATGGAGCTGATAATAAAGCTTTGCTCTAAGAGAACCCTGTTCAGTTGGAAACTGGTTAGACTAAACTATTTTCTTTGATACAAACAGTATCCTTAATCCTAGACTTAAAATAAGCTAAGGGCTACGGTTTTTACTGGTTTCTAACCTGTTACTAACATGGGACGTATGCGTAAGTTATCATGGCGGTAAGAAGCTATGGAGCGGGTTCATGCTGAGTCCACTCCATAGGTGGTGAGTGGCGGGTGTTAATTACAGCTGACAACTGCCGCTAACAGTATGGATTGGCGTCAACTCTGATCCCTACTGTTTAACTATTTACTTGTACATGAGTAAGGAAGTAAGTATGAGTAAGTGCTTCAAAATGTATCTCCCTCCGAGATTGCGGAGTATCAAGCAGTTACTATGGCAACTGGAAGTCTAAAGAAGGCTTCCACAGCCACCATGTTAGCTCTTCTATTACTTTCTGCCTGAGAACTGCCATATTGGTACACCCTTCTGCATTAATTATAAAATGCAGAAGGATGTACAAGGGACTAAGCCCCCCAGTGGTCAAGTACTCCAGGGAAATGCTTGTATAAAAAAAAAAAGCATTAAAGTATAAAAAATATTAAAAGTTCAAATCACATAATTAGTATAGTTGGGTCCGTAAAAGTCCAATCTTTTAAAATATAACATCACTTTTTCCGTATGCTAAACATCGTAGAAGAAAGAAAACCAGAAGGGATGCCACACCTGGAGGAATGAGGGGACATCAGATCGAAAGTTAAGCCACACTTGGTGTGAGAAGGCATGAGAGTCATTAGATATTTGTAAATTAACCCTTAAACGCCAGTGAAAAAAAACTTAACCTAGTCCTTAACTCAGCTTAGGGCTAGGGTAGATTTTCTTTGTTGATTTTAACCAAAATTTGATTCGGGCAAATCCAAATTGAATGGCTTGTATTCGTTCGAATTTGATATTGACCCAAATCTGATGCATAACATGGTACCTCAGCATTATGCTGCCAACCAGCTGCACAGTACAGGCAGGAATGTACAAATAGCTTCCTAGTCCTAACTTGCTGTTTTAGCTCCTGCAGATTGCCGAGTTGTGAGTCTTCTGTCTCCTCTCTCACCGAACAGCTGGAAGAAACTGGTGCTGATGTTTCATGTCACTAAGGAAGAAGAGAATGGAGCAGGATGCACTGCAAATGGTGCTGCCCATCCTTCATTCGTTTGTCTCATTATGTGCCTGTCGACTATGCCCTTAACACCACGGGCACCTATAGCAGCTACTACGGCTGCTATGGTGGTAGTAACAAAGACAAAGAAACAGCAGCTCCATGTACAGCTCCATTTGTATTGTATCCTCCGTGGTTCCCGTCTTCCTCAGTGACATGGAACATCAGTCCCAACTTCCTCCAGCTGTTGAGTCAGAAAGGAGACAGAGGACTGTACAATCCTGCCTGTGCTGTGCTTTTCTTCTCTACCGATGCAGCTGGTTGGCAGCATGATGATTTGCATCAGATTTGGCTCAATATCAAATTCAATCTGAATCCAAGCTATTCGATTGAGGTTGGTCCAAATCAAGTTTTGGATAAAATCGACCAAGGAAATCTATTGTTCTGTCTCATTGATTGTGTACCTGGTGGCTAGGCCCTATGGCAGCTACTACATCTGCTATGTTGATAGTAACAAAGACTGAAACAACAGCTCATTGCCAGAGAAAGAGAAAACTACTCAAAAATATTCCTTAATTACATAAATAGCAAGAAATTGAAAACTTAAGGTGTTGTCCCCCTCAGAAATAATCTGGGTATAATGGTAGAGGAGAAAAAAGCAAGTCTATTACATGCCTTCTTGTCTACTGCAATTACACACACAAAAAAAAACAATTATAGATGACATGAATAGGGATAATAATAATGTGAATTCTCCATTGAATGTCAGCTACGTAAAACGCCGCCTTAAAAGCATTAAATTAAACAAATTAGCTGGACCGGATGACATTCACCTCCGATGTCTGCAGGAATTTAGAGTAAGGGTATTATCACATAGCATATTTGTGGGGTGTTGTTCAGACAACGGTGATTTTACGACATATTTCTCGGCACATAATGTATGCCCATAAAAAAAGTGACCTATCACTTCTTTCAGGTGTTTATCTGCCGAAAAGTAGAAAGGTATATGAGGCAGAGAGCTGCCTCGTGTTGAAAGTACTGTACACACTGGCCAGCGCATACTTTCAACAGCGCTAATGAAGGCGAATTGCAGTGTGTCACTCAATCCATAAATTGTTCAATTGCAGCCGGCACCAAGGAAATGGTAAGTTTCCATAAAATCACATATTTATTTCAATAGTATAAAATACGAAGTTACATTCAATGAACACATTGTGATAACGTCAGACGCGTTTCAGGCGTTGCTAAGTGTATGGCAATTGAAGAATTTATGGATTGAGCGACACTACAATCCCTGTCGGTCCCGGGGTATGCAAACCATGCACCTGCTAATATTCGGCAGCCGTAAAAGGTGAGCAGTAAACCTTGTATTATTGATTGAGTCGCAATGCGCCATGTGAATGCACCTTAATAGACAAACCTTTGTAATATTTATGAATTCTATAATGACAGGTTCTGTATTTGACAAGGGGTTAAAAAAGTGAGCCCAGAAACTATAGACCTTGAGCTTACCTTCCAAATATTTGAAGGTTTTCTAAGAGATACTGTACTATCCTGAAGTATCTCAGTTAAAGTTTCCACACAGCACCAACACGGCTTTATGAGGGATCAGTCTTGTCAAACTAATTTGATCAGCTTCTGAGGAGGTAAGCTCCTGACTGGACCTGAGTAAGGCTGTGGATGTTGTCTGTCTGGATTTCTCAATGGCATCAGATAGTGTGCCACATAAAAGATGAGTGCAAAACTTGGAACATACTCTGATTGGGTCACAGTTGTCAGTCGGGTACTACAACGGCCAGTATTGGGTCCTCTTCTTTTCATTATATTTATTAATGACCTTGTAGACAGCTTACACAGCAGAATTGCAATATTTGCCAATGATACAAAGCTCTGTAAGGTAATCAACACAGAGGAGAATAATAGAATATTACAGAGAAAGCTAAGGAAGTTGGAGGCTTTGGTGCAGATATGGCAAATGAAGTTTAATGTGGATAAATGTGAGGTCATGCACTTGGGCCAAGTTAACAAAAAGTAAAATTATGTATTAAAAATCCACAAGAAATCGCTTCCACAGAAGGAATAAAATGCCGATCCTTTATTGAAAACTTCATGCACTTGTTCACAGTATTTTAGTTCACATGTGAGTGTTAATTATATATGGAATATCACTCTACGTCGTAAATCCCATGACTTCCGTTACATCCAACTTCATTGATAAAATAATCACATGATAAGCTTGTTTACAACTAAAAACAAAGCTACCATTCAGACATCTAAAGCTCTAAATTAGCATCGATGTGTATATAAACAACGATTGAACAAACTAGTATGTATAGGCCAGATCATTACGGAGATTCAGAACAAAATATGGTTTGCCCAAACAGGATTTTTCCCATGCGGGGGACGTAGGTGTAACATATGTACATTTGTTAAAAAAAGCCCTAAGTTTAAGGCAGATTCTATATGTACTAAAGAATACACGAAATTAAATTTTATAAATTGCGATACTGACCACATTATTTACGGTATTCGATGTGAGACCTGTGATAAATTGTATGTTGGATCGAGTATACGCAAATTTAAAACACATATTTCAGAACACCTAAGTAACATAAAGAAAGGCTTGGCCACCTATTCAGGAGTAGCACGCCATTTTGTGGAGGTACATAAAGGAGATACACGTAACCTTACCTGTTTTGGCTTTGAAAAAGTAGAACGACCAGATAGGGACGGAGATTGGCAGCATAAGGTCCGCATGAGAGAGGCTTTTTGGATTCTGCAGTTGCAGACTCGTATACCAAGTGGTCTGAATCTCCGTAATGACCTGGCCTATATATACTAGTTTGTTCAATCGTTGTTTATATACATATCGATGCTAATTTAGAGCTTTAGATGTCTGAACGGTAGCTTTGTTTTTAGTTGTAAACAAGAGTATCATGTGATTATTTTATCAATGAAGTTGGGTGTAACGGAAGTCACGTGACTTATGACGTAGAGTGATATCCCGCATATAACTAACACTCTCATGTGAACTAACATACTGTGAACAAGGGCTCAGTATTTTGCCCGTAACGCGTTAGTTGTTGCTACTGTCAGCGCTACTACTGTTTTATCCTAGTGCATGAAGTTTTCAATAAAGGATCGGCATTTTATTCTTTCTGTGGAAGCGATTTCTTGTGGATTTTTTTGCATTATGTCCTGTGACTGGAGACTGAATTTGTGCAAGAAGGATCCTAGCCGGCCAAGGGAGTTACCAGGTGTTTTGATACTGCAATCAAGGTGAGCTGCAAAACCTTCTACAGAACTTAAAGTTTAAAATTATGTATTAAATAGCATGATGCTGGGTTAAACTATGGATGAAAAAAACTTGGGGATTTTGGTAGACACTAGTCTTAAATTCAGTGACCAATGCCAGGCAGCTATTGCCAAGGCCAATAAAATCATAGGTTGCATTAAAAGAGGAAGACAAGAACATAATTTTGCCTCTATACAAATCACTGGTAAGGCCACATATGGAATAGTGTATAGAGTTTTGGCTACCAGTGCATAACAAATAAATAACTAACCAACTTAGTTAAGGAAATGGGGGGATTGCAGTGCCAAGGCTATCAAACTTTGGGATATTCAGCTTGGAAAAAAAGATGGCTTACAGACAATTTAATTACCATGTACAAGTATGTGAAAGGACAGTGTACAGATCTTTTGTGAAATCTTTTTACACCTAGGCCTGTACAATGACAATGGGCTTCCTCTACTTCTAGAGAAAAGAAGGTTTCACCATCATCTTATATGGGTATTCTTTACTGTAAGAGCTGTGAGACTATGGAACTCATTGCCACAAGAGGTTTTAATGATGGATTTATTGACCAAGTTCAAGAGGGGCTTAGATGCCTTTCTTGAAAAACATAATATGACTGGTTATGGATACTAGATTCTGAAGGTAGGATGTTGATCCAGGGATTTATTCTGATCACCATATTTGGAGTCAGGAAGGAATTTTTCCCTTGTTTGGTCCAATTGTCATCGGCCTCAAAGGGGTATTTGCCTTCCTCTCTATCACACTCTGGGGTTGGACTCGATGGACATGGGTCTTTTTCCATCCTTATCTACTATGTTACTATGTTAGCCCTGATTATGGTGACAAATTTTGCACACACGACAAGCCCTTTTGTTTCTTTTTACAAGTCCTTTCCTAATTTCTTATGACAATGCCTTATTTACTAATGATGTAGTTCCTCTAGATAAGGGAGTCCTGCATAGGCTTCAAACACTATGGAATGGGAGTAGCCAGAACTGGCCACCCTCTTTCCAAAGGCCCATGGTTTGCCTCTAGTGTATACGCAGATGCTGGCTACTAATATAGTCACTACTATAGATCCAACAGATTAATAAGCATCAGGTCCTTTTAGTCATGTAGTAATAAAGGACCTGTAGATTAATCTATTTAATGATCTGGGAAAGCTAGATAGCTTCCTACACACATGTACAGTCATTGAAGATTTATAAGAACCTCAAGTGGTCACAGCCTACTTACTTGCTCCCTTAGTTGTGGGTGAAGTGGTCTCCTACTTTAAAAGTTGAGGACCATTAGTAATTACCGGGATGTCAAATAAAGCCTCATTAAATCCCCCACAGGCACAACTTCTTTACCACCGTGCATGTCTTGCTCTTCTGCATGATCATAGATTTAAATGAATGCTTGAACAAATAGTAGGATTAGGGGCTGGGAGACGGATGTTCATGCTGTGCTAATGAATTACAGGACGAGGACGATTTCACAGAAAATTTGCCAGAAATGTTTCCAGTGCATTTCCACTGAAATTAATTAGCCAGGAAAGAAGAAACGGGGTCAGGCATGTCGTCCTCTGCTGGAAATACCTGATTATACACAGTTACACATCCAAATATAGCAGCAGATGCAGGAGGTATATTTACATACTGTACGGTATCGTACAGCACATGATATGTTTATGGAGGGCAGCGGATAAAATGTCATAGTCAGGAGGTTATTTACAGACAACAGCAAAGAAATTGATCTGACAGCAGAATATTATATATCTGTGTATGGGTGTGGGTGTGTGTGGTTTGTGTGTGTTATATATACATATACATATAATTATAAAAATAATATAAAATATATATTATATAATAATATTATTATTTATATATATTATATTATATATATTTAATTTTATTATTTATATAATATATATATACATTCGGTCACATTATTTTGACCACTAGCAATACCCGAGTAACAAGCACAGTGGCAGGTACCAGGGGGAGTGATCAATAAGGTCCCGTTGGTTGTCAAGGTATCTGGAACTGGCATCTGGCCTGCTGACTGCATTAAAATTGCTGCCACTTTTTATAAGCTAGTTTTTTATCCCTACCGGCACCACAAACGGGTTTCCCTCCCGTTGGAACATCCAAACAACACTGTGGGGCCCTTAATATAAAACTTATCTTTTATTAAACGCTTCATAAAACCATTAAGACCCAGTCTTTAATTTATCAATATGAGAGGGATACTTATGTTTAGATGCTGACTGCATCCCACTGCTGCTGAATGGAACACGGGGGAGTATCCATAGAGCAAACACCACCATCAAGGTGGTCCCACAGACCAGTTCACTTGGGTTTAAGTTTGGAGAATTAGTGGACAGGGTAGTACTTGGAAGTCTTGGTCATTCTATTCCAAGACATTGGAAGCTGTGTGGCATTTCCCATTGTCTTCCTGGAAAATCTCATTGCCAGAGAAAAATCAGGTGTAGGGAGTACTGACGCAAAGAGGTTTATGTTTTAAAATTAAGAGTGCCTTTCACATGGATGAGTGGCCCAGAGAATGACATGAAAACATTCTCCAGACAATAATATTGCCGCCACTAGCTTGTGTTCTTCCAGAAATGGTTGCAGCGTGTTTGTTCTTTGATATTTCTTAGCTGATACGCCAACATCCATCTGTTCAATGAAGCCAAAAACAGGACTTTACAGTGAAGGAAACCAGTTGCTAATCAGCATAGGTGCAGTGACCATCCGTCTGCCTTGGAGCCCCATAAGTAGGGTTCACTGAACTATTGTTATAGATACTGTTTTTTGTTTTTTTTTTAATACCAGAATGAAAATGATTCATTAAAAATTAGAAACACCTGAAGCAAATGAATGAGGTTTAGCACCTGCTCTATGGTGACTGTGTGCCCGGCTGACAGGGTATAGTGCTTACTGGCAATGATGATGGTGACTCAGAACGGCTCTTGCCTAACAGTGAAGCCAAGGCGTTTGCAAATTGCCCCCTTAGAGGAAACACTGGGTGTCTAATTGTTTCTCAGTGAACTGGGAAGGAAACGTCTCAGCTAGATCTTAGTAATTTAAAGATATCTCATTATTACATTTAATTAAATGGCCCAGTTAGCTCGATAAACATGAGGATCCCACACCAGGGAGATGAATTAATCCACCAATAATACATTTAATGTAGGAGGCATTTCCTTGTAGCTGGGATCACCTGGTTTACTCTCTCAAGATACATAGGAAGCACATGTTTTATATGGCTGATTCACCGGAAGACATGTGTATGCTGGAGAGTACATTTTTTTTAAATGAATAATTTATATTAAATTGCTGCAAAAAGTACCTATAACATTTGTATATATATATATATATGGTACAGGGAAATACAAATAGTAAAATAAAGCAGCACAGGCAGCAACATGGAAGCTAATGAGAAATAATGTAGACGATATATTATCATGCACATTTCTGTAATTTATAGCATCCATCATCCACTAACAGGCTGTCATACATTCTATAATACTGCCAATATATCTAGATTAGGTATAACTAGATTAGTTATACATCTAGTATACTTCTAAATGGACATACTTTATATACCACCAGGTACATCCCCATGTCACCAGTATACCTCATAGAACAACAGATATAGTCAATATATCTCCATATCAACCTGATGTCATCAAGCCATAACCCTATGTAACCTTATTCAGCTGTGTATATAGCTATTGTCCAATTGACCTGTTTAATACAAGACATTTTAAAGAGGATTTACCATGAAGGCATTTCATGCCTGATTTGTCCTGCTTCAGCTTTCAGTGTCTTCAGAAGGGGATGTGTATGATTTGTTTAAACTGCATAGCCATACCTCCCAACTTTTAGAGATTGCAACGAGGGACAAATCAGGCCACCCCTCCAACCACATCCAAGCAAATGACATCACACTAGGACACGCCTCTAGCACCACCCACACCCCAACTTTTTAGATAGCCAAAGCGGGACACTTTGCATTTTAAAAATCATTGGAAGATAAATATTTTGGGGATCACATTGCATCAAATGATGAAATATTAATAGTGTTGAGCGATTGCGTTGGCTATCGAGATCGAGCGATAGTCGATAGTCGCCGCTATCGATAAGGATTTTTTTTCAAAAGTAGCCATCGTTTATGAGCGATTAACCATTAAAGTCTATGGGAGAGCAACAACACTCTTCAATATTACACCCAAACAAGGCTGGAGAAGCTGAAATTAAACATCCACAACAGATCAACTGGATACTGCTACATCTAGGCAACACACTTAGGTTATCAAATCACAGAAAAAAAAGTCACAGAACCATTCACTATCCCTGTCTTGTACCACAGCCTGACCCATAAAAACTTCATCACCCACAAATTAAAAAGTGGCCAGAAGGCAGTAATTATTTTGAATCCACCCCCATCATGTTACTGAACTGGACATTGAATATCCCTGACCTGGAACGCCAGCATGAGGCCCCAAACCTGTCATGACCCCCATGATTTAAAAAGTGCCGCAAAAGGATTCTTTCCAACCACCATTTAGTTGAACTGGACACTAACTATATCTTCCTGTACCGCAAAGACCATTAAACCTGTCTGACCCACAGTTTAAAAAGTGCCTGAAAAAGGAAGTCTTACAACCACCATTTAAGTTGAACTGACATATACTGTCCCTGTCCTGGGCCACAGTAATACCATTAAACCTGTCAGACCCCCCAGATTACAAAGTGCCGGAAAAAGGAGTCTATATCAACAACCATTTTAGTTGAACTGGAACATTGACAAGAACTGTCCTGTGCCACAGCAAGACCCAGGGCCGGAGTTACAGTGGTGTCGGGTGAGATCCCCAGGCTGGCGCCGTCAACTATTACCACGCAGGTTAAAATGCCCTGATCGCAGCAACAAAAACTGTCGTGCTGAACAGAGGCGGAAGCGGAAGTGTGAGAACTCCAGCCTTCCTCTGTACACAGTCAAGACCTGGGTAGGCGCTTGCCCCCTCCGGTATGAGTGGCGGACCAATTTGAGCTTCACTTGGAAATACTGGAGGTTCACGGCTCCTGTAACACCCAGGTCCCTTTTTTTTTTTCTTGCATTCTTTTTTCTCATTTTACCTCAACTGCTGGAGGAAATTGACTCTGTACTTTGTTCTCTGTCCGTGCTCCCATACTCCATGTCCTCTGAATAACCACATCTGTTCAAGTTTTCCCTGTACCTCCCTTGTACAATTCAGGGGAATTTTTTTAACCAGCTATTTTGTACATGCAAGTTTATTAGTAGTTTAATTCAGAAAACACATTTTTTAAAATAGGATGGAAATCCCCACCATGGTCTTTGTTTTCCTCTTTTTTTCATTGTATTAAATGGGTTTTGTCTCAATACAGAGGATTGATAGCTATGTTAAAGATCTTTGCAAAAAAACAAGTCCATTTTGCAATATGTGTCCATTATGTTTTCGTATGATTACACGGTATTTTTTTGCACTTTCAATTCACCTGTGGTGAATATTAGAATGCTGTTTAAGATTTACGTAAGATGCTGCGTCAATGAACAATGCGGGTGTGCAAAAGTCAAAAAACAACGTACTGTTTATGTTATGATGATACTAAACGGTAATTTTTTCACATTTCAATTCACAACTTGGTGAATATAGAATTGCTGTTTTAAGATTTACCGTAGATGCTGCGTCAAAAAATGGAACAATGCTGGGTGCGCAAAAGTCAAAAAAACACGTAACAGTTATGTTTTGATAATAATAAACAGATATTTTTTATGCACCTTATCAATTCAGCCTGTGGTGAATAACGAAAATGCTGTTTTAAGATTTACGTAGATGCTGCGTCAAATGAACATATGCTGGTGCCAAAAGTAAAAAAAAAAACGTAACTGAGATGTTTTCGTACGATACACGGTATTTTTTGGCAACAAACAAACTGTGCCTGACCTACAAATTGCTGTATTGTAATTAACCTGCAGGTGGATATATCAACAGTCACACGGTGTAATGGTAAAATTGAAAATGAACACCTATCTGAAATGTATACTGATAATAAAAGTGGAGTTTTTGCAGCTAACAAGAAACTGCAGTTACTAGAAATGATGTTTATCCAGTATATAAGTTACAGGCTGCCAATATCCAGGAAATATTTCAATAGCAAACTGTTAATAATAAAAAGATATTCCACTACAGATGTCTAACACTAGTCTTAGTGAACATTATCAAGTGTTCTTTATAGATGAGCTTGTCTGTGTTCTCCCCACCCCCCCCCCCCCCCCCCCCGCTCCCACCAGCCGTGAAATTTACACGGTAGATGCTGCTTTAAAATTCTCTACTAACTACATAAAAACTTCAAATCTCCTAATCTAACTAAATTGGAAGATCCACAGCAAATAGTAAGGTTTCTCTGTGCAGAATAGACTAATTTCGCTGAGCTGTTGGGGCCACCGAGCAGAGCACAGGTCCTATCCCTATGACACTGAAGACACTGAGCTGAAACATGAAACGCGTTCTATGTATAAAAAAAAACGAGGGTCATGTGATTTTTCCAGCCAATCATCGCAACCATACACCATCCCCTCATGACGTCGCACCACACAACTCACCCCCCTGCTCTATTCTGTAATCTGAATAGCTGGCCGCCAAAATAACGAAGCGCCGAAAAGGCGCGATCTAATAGATGATGCCACAGATTTTAACCTTAATTATCGCATGATCTAGGAAATTTCGATCATCATAAAAAACCTTGCCGATTTCACTTTGTCGATAAAAAATCGCTCAACACTAAAATATTAAGTAGGTTGTTGTCTAATAAGATTTGGAAGTATCAGGTACTTTTTTAAAGCAAGATATCAGTTACATTGTTGCAAATCTATTTCAGATGAAAAATAGTGACATTCATAGAACTAAGAGGGACAGAGGGGCAAGGGTTAAAAATAGGGACTGTCCCTCCAAAATAGGGACACTTGGGAGGTATGCATATCATGTGACCCAGCAGGCTTGACATCACCATGCCTTTCCCCACAGTGTTCTCACTCTGGTCAGAAAAAGGTCTGTGTATGTAAAGAACTGTGAATAGCGATAATATAGCTGAGTGGTTAGACCTTCTGTCTTTCAGCATTGTAGTCCTGATTTAGGTATCTTGTTTCTTCATTTGCACTGTTTGCTGAATCACTAAGGAGTACAGAGGACAGGGGTAAAATGAGAGCACCTGGGATTGAACACTCGCTCAGCAGTGAGTGTGTGTCGTCTAAGCAGGGAAGAAAGAGACTGACAGTAGCTGCCTGGAAGGAGAGGTGATGTCTGGGCATGTGCGGCCAAGAAGGAGGAGCTCCAGTCACTGTATCCCCTGGAGACAAGCTGTGCACTATGGACAGAGGCGTAACTTCAAGCCTTTGGGCCCTAGTGCAAAAAGTGAAATGGGGCCCCCCAATTACCATGTGCCATTTACAATACTGATGTCTTCTTATGTGGTAGGAGTGCTTTTGGGCCCCCTCAGGCTCCAGGGCCCGGCAGCGACTGCTACCTCTGCACCCCCTGTAGCTACGCCCCTGACAATGGATCACTAAGTTAGAAGATAAAACAAGAATAGTGCAGAATTTTTAATAATGATGAATGGTGAAAATGTGTATGATTTAATTTGCAGGCTTCTCACATCAATTTTACTTCTTGGTAAAACTTCTTTAACAGGCTCCTGATATGCTAAGGTATTTACAACTAATGCATACAGTTCTACTAGCTTTACAGGTCTGACAAAGCAGCACAAAAACTTGGTTAAAGCAGTTAGCCAAGCTGGTGGCTGCACACTTGGGTTCTGCACGCTCAGGCTTCTTACTCTCAGCTTGAGATTACTCCAGTTTATACATGTCATTCACAAGGCCCATGGGCTGAATTCAGCCCGCCACTTCATTTTAAGTGGACTGTAAGAGCTTAGACACACAAGCAGGGATAGGTAAGATCTAATCACAGACGGAATGGTTATCCAATTTCTGTAGAGGATGCAGCCAGTGCTTAGCTGAAAAAATAAGTGATATGTCAATGCCCATAGGAAACAATGGAGATCTTCAAAACAGCATTGAAGCACATCTCACAATAACTGTGACGCATTTTTTACTTGGTTTTGGATGCGGATCCGAGCTCAAAACTGCCCTAACAGAGCAAAAGATATTTTCGGACTTTAAAAAAAAAAAAGATTCTTTAATCCTTCAAATGTTGCATTTTTGGAAGAAAATAATGCTGCTTTTTAGTGATCTTAATTTTTTTTCTTTTAACCAAGCCTGCTGAAGCCAGATGGTAGCTGGAAGTGAATAAGGAAATACACAATGAACTGTGTATTTTACTATGTACACCCACATGTCACTGGTATACCTATATGAATCCCTATATATTACAGTTTTTGTAATTCCTTAGTCTTACCTACCACCCCATACACAATATACTGTGGCATTGTCTGTATAATACCATGTAACCACATACTGTACATGCTACAAAGTCAGCATATAATCTCATTTAAAAAGAGGTACAACCAATATTCATCTGTATCAACCTGATATCATTATACTATGGGTTTTTTTTTTTCCTTAGTGGCATTTTTATTTTTTTTTACTTAGCTTTCTTTTAGTAAGTGGCAGTCTGTTCTCGAACCCAGCATGTTGTAAGTATGCCATTTTTTAGGCAGTTTGTTATGTTTTTGCCTTCCATAGATGTCTATTTTTTTCTTTAGTAGAAAAGAATAAGCATATAAATAAGTTGTTGCATGCAGAGCCACAATACTGATAACAACCACTCACAGACCCAATTTTCATGAGGGGAATGATTGCCAGTATTAGGTTAGGAATACATGGTGCAACTACGCTCCAGCCAATAGTCTCTCCTGCAGTGCATCCACCAATAGCTGCACAAAATATCAGCAAGTTTATGTGGCCATTGAATGATGCATCAGAGGTGGAATTATCAACCCCCTCCTCCCCCCGCAATCACATGATGTATTCCTACCCTTACAATTGCAAATAGATAAGGCTTATATAGGTTGCCAATCATACATTTACGTGTGGTGCACCATTCTGGCTTGCAGCCTATTGATAATGTCTATACTTTTAGATTAGACGAGTTGTAAAACATAAAGATCTCAAAGAGGGCAGTGCATCCTACAGAAATAAGAAGATAACTACATTAAGATATAACTTTTAATTGTGTCATTTAAAGAGTAGGGTATAGTAACACTATTAATTCCTACCAAAATGCTTTACCTAAGAAGAGCACTCATCCAGAAAGAGTGACCTCGCTCCAATCCCTGAATTTCCTTCACTGACCCTTAAAAAGATGTCTCCCTTAAAATAGGGAACAAGGAGGAAAAAAAGCTACAGTACAAATAATATTTGCAATAGTAAATATACAAGTGATGACCATATGATAAATAATTGCCCATTGCCCCGGGGTCACATCTACCGTGTTTCCCCGATAGTAAGACACCCCTGATATCTGTGTTCGGCTGTATAGTTTTTATCTAGGGACATCAGGCACCACCAGATTTATAATGGTGGTCTGTGAGTACCATACTTACTATCGTCTACCTATTTTGTGACATTAGTGATTTAATAGTATACAAATGTGACAGGTGTTTTCATGCTGGTTTGTATTAATATCTAGCCCTATTTTTTGGTTCGGCTATCATATTTTAACACTGGTTTGTATTATATCTGGCTCTATTCTTTGGTTTTGCTATCATGCTTTCACTATATATAATTTACATTTTCTCACCGATGATCCTGATTTATTACAGAGTAAATGCGTTGGATTTGTTATCTGTTACAAGGAGTAGTGAATTGTGGAGTAATGACTTGTTTATTGTCTGTGTTACGAGGAGTACTGAATTGCTTACAATCTGAGCTATAGGAATAGTTCATTGTTTATCATCTGTGTCATAATTATTTATTATACTGTGATCACTTGTATATTTACTATTGTAGATATCATTTGTACTGTGTTTTTTGTGCTTTTACAGTAATTCTTTCTGTTCCCTGCTTTAAGGAAACGTGTTTTGAAGGGACAGGGAAGGCCATTCAGAGATAGGATGGAGAGCAGGGTTGCTTTTTTTTAGGGCAGGTACTCCGCTTAGGTAGCATATTTTGGTAGGGTTTAACCCCTTGCCGCCACAGCCAGTTTTGACCTTCCTGACAGAGCCCCTTTTTTAAACCTGACATGTGTCAATTTATGTGGGGATAACTTTTTGATACTTTTACCTATCCATGTGATTCAGAAAATGGAAAAAAAAAAAAAACAGGAATTCTGCCACTGTTTTTTTGGGCTTCATTTCTACATTGTTCGCTGTGTGGTATAAATGACACTATAACTTTACTATGCAGGTCCGTACAACTACAACAATATCAATTTTATATAGTTTTTAATGTTTTACTACTTTGACGATAAATATCCGTTTGTAAAAAATGCTTGTTTTTCACATATATAAGAAAATTAACTAATACATAATACATAACTTTTAATTCATAGCAACTAAAAGGATCAAACAGTTTTGATGAATTAAAAGCTATCTATTAGTTATTTGTTTTTTCTATATGTGAAAAAAATGGTCTCTCTGTTTGCCTTATGTTGAATTATTAATAGAATTATTTCCCTTTCATATTTAGGATCCTTTTTGGCTTCCTTAATAGGGTTAGTATAGCCCTTTTTTAAAATTATATTATTAAGAGTTATGTGTGAGGGACCCCGAGATCAAGATAGGATGACAGAGAAATACAGACAGTGTGAGCCTTAGCGCTAAGCCCCCCAAAGCTGTTCCTGCCTACTTGCCATCCTGACCCTAAGCGGTCGGCGACAACTGGACGACGGTCACTTCACTGGTAAAGAGAAACTCTGAACAAGTCAAGACAGACAAACACAGTAAAGAATATTTGAGCGGAAATAGGTCAAACTGGAGATAGCAAAATGGTACAGAGGCAGCAGGCAAAATATGGAGGTCAAGTAATCCAAGCAATACAATCCAGTAAGAAACTCCAGCTCAAGCTACAAGAGACTATTGCAAGCAATATCCCAGAGGAAAAGTGGTCTTTTCAAGGGATGTCTGAGTCCTGGTTGAGGGAGTGATTGTACCGGCCATCTGACATCCAAACCACATAGTACACAGACTGTCAGGTAAGAAAGATAAGTAGTGAAGGCAACTGTCAATCACCAGTCTAATCTATCTGCAGCCAAGCACTAGGGCTAGCAGAAGTAACCAGTGGTGATAAACCTGTGAATCACCACACAGTCAGTACTGGAATCAGACAGAGCTCAGACTAGTACAGACAGCACATAATTTGGGCACCAAATCAGGGCCATCTTTTCCATTGGGCACACTAGGCAGTTGCCCGGGGGGCACCATAAGCATGGGGGCCCCAGGTGGGGTATGCTTATTCCAGGAATACAAGAAACATACTCAGGATCTCATGGTTGGCTGTGGTTATTTTACTGTTTGTGTGCTTGTAGGATTATACAAACAAATAAAAGCCAGGGTGGAGAAGGGAGCCAAAGGCTCCCTGCCAATCAGTCTTGTAGGCTGCAGGCTACATAAGATAATATGAGTGTGCTTGGGAGTGGCTAGAGGCATAACCTAGTGTGATGTCATGGACAAGGCCTACTGCAGTGCTCTGCCCAGGGGTCCATAAGGCTGTTAAGACGGCACTGCACCAAATCATGGCCAAAATTGCAGTATGTGCTGCACTGCATTGGCAGAGGACTGTGTTGTTGCCTGAAAAGGCATAGTTATTACATTATGTCTTAGAGTAGTTGTCTTCTTATTTCTGTAGAATGCCCTCCACTCAGTATTTTTTTTGTTTTACTTGTTACTAATGCATACCCTTTATGGTTTTCCAATTCATAATGTACACAAAAATTGACTCTGATTTTGGGCTATCCAATATACCCAAAGTGCCGAACACAAAATAATTCTATTTACTATTTTGCCATAGGCAAACTTAAACTCTATCAGTTCTCAATCTATAAAACACTAAAACGTAACTTTTATTATGTATAACACTTAACCTCTATACCCACTATTTAAAAACCTGATTTCTAACCTCTCAATCTAACAGGGAGATAGTAATCAAACCCAGTGACAAGGGTGGTAATATTGTCATCTTAAATAAAAGTGACTATAGAGCAATGGCTGAGAGACTACTTGATGATTCAGAAACATATGAGAGGCTTTCAAAAGATCCAACCAATGAGTATTTAAAGGGAATTTAAAAAAGGATTTGGAGCTGGGAATTGAGAAAAAATTAATTACTGAAGAGGAGAATAAATTTATGTTAAATGTGAATCCTACTATTGCTACCTTTTATGCATTACCAAAAGTGCATAAAGAGGTTGTGCCAATACAAGGAAGATGGATAGTCTCAGGTAGAAATAATTTAACACAAGGACCTTGCACATATGTTGACCATATACTGATGCCCTTTGTCACTGGCCTTCCTTCATATGTTAAAGATACGAAGGATAATGTGATGAGAATTAACAATCTAGTAATGAGTGAAAGTATACTTCTTGCAAGTTTAGACGTAGAAGCCCTATACAGTAACATCAGACATGATTTGGGCCTGAAAGCAATCAAGTATTTTTTGAATACAAGAGGTACACAATTTACAGAACACAATGATTTCGTTTTACAGCTATTGGATTTTGTTTTGTCACATAACTATTTTTTGTTTGATGGTACCTTTTATCACCAGATAAAGGGAGCAACCATGGGCACAGTCTGTGCGCCAAGTTTTGCTAATTTATTTTTAGGTTGGTGGGAGGATGCTATTGTTTTTTCTGAACACTTTGAAATATTCACAGATCGAATTTTATTTTGGGGGCGCTTTATTGATGATATTTTGATTTTTTGGGACGGTAGTGAAGAATTATTCAAGGACTTTGTATCTAGACTCAATGATAATGAAATTGGGATGAAATTCACCTTTGAAATTCATCGAGAGAAAATACATTTTTTGGATCTTCAAATTATGTTGGATGAAAACAAGCAGATTCAGACAAAGATATTTCAGAAAAATACAGCTACCAAGAGTTTGTTACACTTTTCTAGCTGGCATCCACCTTCTCAAAAAAAGGGGATTCCCATAGGCCAATTTCTTTGGGCTCATAGGAATTGCTCTACTTTAGAGGCTTTCAATGGAGAATGTATAAAGTTAAATGCACCTTTTCAGGCAATGGGTTACCCTAAGAAATGTTTGAGGAAGGCGTTTAACAGGGCTTTGACTCGTGACAGAGGACATTTATTAATCAGTAAACAAAAGAAGAAGGAAAAAACTGATTTAATTCGTTGTATAGGTACCTTTGATGTTAGAGCCATGAAATGAGAGGTATACTTAGAAGACATTGGCACATTCTGAAAGCAGATCCAGTATTCTCTGAGGTGATTCCAAAATATCCTAGTGTAACTTATAGAAGAGGAAAAAATCTTAGGGATGAATTTGTACATAGTCACTTTGAGGGAGATGGCAAAAAAAACATGGTTACAGTCTCCGGTGGTAGGCTCATATCCCTGTGGCAACTGTTCATTCTGTCCATTCATATGGAAAACTAAAGAATTTGTTAATCCCATTGATAAGAAAAGATTTGATATGACAATTCATCAACTGTAAAACCAGAGGGGTGATTTATGGGGCTATGTGTACTTGCCCCAAGATTATGTGGGAAAAAACCATACAGGATTTTCATCGTCGGATCTCGAAACATCTAGTACTATTAAAACTAGAGGTGCCCACCCCCCCTAGCGAGACAATTTTGGAAGTACAAAATGGTGAAATGAGGTGCTAAAATTTTGGAGCATCTGTGTGAAAAAGCTAGGGGAAAGAAAGGGCAATCTGGATGTAGTTTTGTTGCAGGAAGAGGCAAGATGAATATATAGACTCAATACATTGAACCCCAATGGCCTAAATGAAGGCTTTTCATTTTCAGCATTTATTTAATCTTGCTGGTTCCCTATAACATTTTTGAAGAAACATAATATATGTGATTAAGTACGGTCAGTGGTACATAGCACGGTTGAATATATGACTATAGGAGCATCAGAGTTCACATAGGTTTTTTTTTTTTTTCTCTCCTCCCCCATCTCCGCCCTGCTTCCTTTGCCCCCACCTTGTCCCTCATTTTCCCTGTGTCTTGCAATGATGATAGGTATTGATCACATGAAGCCATAGTTTCTTTTTAACAAATTGGGATATATGTATATTTTATCTGTGCATGAAGAGTTTGTTAGCAACTGAATCATATAATATAGACACTTACGTTGCTATGACGAGACGCAGCTCGGGAGTAGATTATAATTTATTTATGTATACATGTATTTATGTATAGATTTATTGTTTCTACTCACTGTGTAGATTTTGTGCTAATTTTAAATACAATATATGCAATACAAATGTATGCAAACACAATAGAGCATGAATGTACTAACATTTTTGCATACTCTCATTGTAACGTAATGAATTAAGTAACTAGGGCCCTGATCTGTAAGAAAAGAATCTTTAATGGGGAAGGTGGGAGGGGAAGTTGCAGGAGGGGGCGGGCTAACCATAGGGCCTGTAGCTTTATTAAAATGAATCTGTATATTAGATACAGAGGAGAAGTGGTTTATGGGAAGAGACTAAGATAATAGTGTACAGTACAATGGAGTATGTATTCCCAATGAATATGCATAGTTTTATTAAAATGAATATGTATATTAGATACAGTGGAGAAGTTGTTTATAGGAAGAGACTAAGATAATAGTGTACAGTACAATGGAGTATGTATTCCCAATGAATATGCATATTAGACATGGAGGGGAAGGGGTTCATGGGAGGTGATAAAGCTGGTAGTGTGCTGTGGAATGTAACACCTATTCTGCTTAGTCCGCTCCAGGTGAGTCATGCAGACGCAGTGTTATGGGGGAGATTGGACGGGGGTCCATCACAGTCAGGGCAGATATCTCCATTGATACAGTGCGCCGGCGCGGGCGGCATGGCAAGATAGAGCGCAAGCCCGCTGTGGAGATGGTGGACTTGTCTGGGGGGGTCTTGTTTGTGGGAGCATGGTTGCAGTGGTAGCACATAGTATCAGTTTGCATGCAGGAGAGCAAAAGGGGGAATGGGTTTTGAGGATTCTCTGATGGTTAATTGGTGAGCACCTGAGTAGGGTGTGTACCTAACATGATATAAAAGGAAATGAGCTTAGACCACATGAGACCGGAACTCTAACCCCTGATGAAGCCAGTTTAGCTGGTGAAACATGTTGGGGAGGTCAGGCATGACATTTTAAATTGTGATTTCTCACCTTTGTCTACAAGTGTCACCCGCTGCAGAGGGTATCACAAGGAACCTATATATTTTTATGTCCATTAGATTAGGGATGATGCCCAAGTAGGATGCTTGGGATCCCTTACTGGAGTTAGTAAATTACTGTTATATCAGGCTTTTTGTTATAGGTGGGGTTCCACAGACTTTATAATAGAAAAGGAGCGGGGCGTAACTACCGGGGTTTGCAGGGTAGCAGTTGCTCCGGGGCCCGTGCTCAGGGGGGCCCCCGCCCGGGGCAGCTGCTACTGCGTCCGCTACCCCAGGTTTAATGCCGCTCCTGGGCCCGCCGACAGTAAAAATTAACCGTTTCCCCCCCCGCGGCGGGGGGGGAGCTGAGGGGCCCGGCGCATGCTGCCTCTGACGCCCAGGCCCCTTTGGCCCGAGCGTTCAGAGGCAGCGCTACAGGGAGGTAGCAGAAAGGAGCGCGATCGATCCGCCTTGTACTTCCCCTGCCGACCCTCTGTTTATCAAAGTGGGCGCGCGCGGTGACGTCACTCACCGCGCCTCCCGCGCTGAGCAAAAGAGGCTGCAGAGAGGCTGCAGCGCGGCGCAATCGGGGGAGTTTTTGACCAAGGTAAGTAAAACTATTTCTTTTTACCCACCCCATATGCCTGCCTATATACCCCATATGCCTGCTATTATTACCCCATATGCCTGCCATATACCACCTAAGGCTGCCTTTATACCCCATAGCCTGCCATATACCACCTAAGCCTGCCTATATACCCCCTATACCTGGCTATATACCCCATATGCCCGCCTATATACCCCCTATGCCTGCCGTATTCCCCCATATGCCTGCCTATATACCCATTTTGCCTGCCATATACCACCTACGCCTGCCTATATACCCCATATGCCTGCCTATATACCCCATATGCCTGCCGTTTTACCCCATATGGGCCTGCCTATATACCCCATATGCCTGCCTATATACCCCATATGCCTGCCTATATGCCCCATATGCCTGCCGTATACCCCCATATGCCTGTCTATATACCCCATATGCCTGCCGTATACCCCATATGTCTGCCGTATGCCCCATATGCCTGCTGTATACCCCCTATGCCTGCCGTATACCCCCTAGGCCTGCCTTTATACCCCCCTGGCCTGCCTTTATACCCCCTGGCCAGCCTTTATAACCCCCCCGGCGTGTCTAGTTCGCCCCCCGGCCTGCCTCGTCCGCCGCCCGGCCTGCCTAGATTGCCTCCCCGCCTGCCTAGATCGCCACCCCGCCGGCCTAGATACCCCCCAGCCTGCCTGCATAGCCTCCCAGCCTGCCTATATACCCCCCGCTGCCTGCATAGCCTCCCAGCCTGCCCCTTTTATACCCCCAGCCTGCCTGCATAGCCCCCAGCCTGCCTTTATACCCCCAGCCTGCCTATATAGCCCCCTAAAGGCTTCCTTTATAGCTCTAAGTCTGTCTTCCTGAATAGCCCTATAGCTCCATGAAGCCTGGTCTGCCTATATAGCCCCCGTAGCCCCTAAAGCTTGCCTACCTTTATAGCCCCAAAGCCTGCCTGTCTACTTATATGGGGCCCCTTTAGCTACCTTAACCCTACCTATAGGCCCCCTATAGCCCCCCTAACCCTGTCTACCTGTATAGCTCCCTATAGCTACCTAAACTGCCTGCCTATATGGGCACTCTATTGGCTACCTAAACCTTGCTATTTGGGGCTCCATATATCCTATCTAAACCTGCCTGCCTAAATGGGACCCTATATAGCCAGGGGGCAGGTGCTGGAAAAGTCAGGATTCTAAGATATTTGTGCCTAAATCTGCAGGGACGAGTGGTGGCCAAGAGACGTCATCATGATTGCGGACTGGACCGGATACAGAACAAAGAGGAAAGTCATCGACTCATCAGTGAAACGTCACCTGTGAGTCACAAGATGTAACTACACTGTAATCACTTATATGTCTGCACAGGCTGTTTTACACTGGTGTCTACAACTATTTGGTCACTGTTTGGGGGGTAATATACAGTCTGCAGAGCCTGTTTACACTGGTGTCTACCACTATATGGTCACTGTATGGTAGATATATACAATCTGCAGAGCCTGTGTACACTGGTGTCTACCACTATATGGTCACTGTATGGTGGTTATATACAGTCTGCAGAGCCTGTGTACACTGGTGTCTACCACTATATGGTCACTGTATGGTGGTTATATACAGTCTACAGAGCCTGTGTATACTGGTATTACCACTTTTATGGTCACTTATATGGCGGTCCCTATTGTCTTTGTGTACTGATCAGTAATAGTGTAGGGGTATTATTCAGTCACTATGTGGTGGTAATTTGTGGTCATGTTCTGGTATAATCCGGTCCTTATGTAGTAGTGTTATTAGTAATGTTGGTCTTAGTATAGTGGGATTTGATTGGTAGCAGTATAATGGTGATATCTATGGCGAGGTATTTGCCCCTTGTATTATCTACATTATCTAACAGCATGTCCTGGTACATGGTCGTGGTCAGGGAGGTGGGCGAGGGGGTGGGAGGGGTAGGGGGCCCCATCCAAAAGTTTGCTTTAGGGTCCTGGCTTCTCTAGTTACGCCCCTGAAAAGGAGTTAATCTTTGAGAAGTAGAAAGGGATAAATTCAGAGGTTAGAAATCAGGTTTTTAAATAGTGTGTATAGAGGTTAAGTGTTATACATAATAAAAGTTACGTTTTAGTATTTTATAGATGAGAACTGATAGAGTTTAAGTTTGCCTATGGCAAAATAGAAAATATAGTGATCAATAGTCACTCTCTGTTCTCTTGCGAGATTCCCATTTTTTTGGAGACTATTCAACACAAAATAATCACACTCCTTTCTCCCCAATATCACAGGGCCACATTGCATTCTGGAAAAAAAACAAGTTTACAACCTACATCAAGAGTTTTCATTGTCTTGTGAGTCTCTACACTAATTTTACTAGCAATTCACAAAAATTCACAGGAAAATGGGACATCATTTACTCAAAGTCACAGAAAAAAGGCAAAACTTCTATACTGCTATAGAGGCAGCTCAAATATGCATTCTTAGTATGAGGCAATAAAACTATAACTAATTTACAAGGTTGTCAGGTGTTCATCACAATTGATTCATTGACTGTCATATATACTTTACTCTTTGTTTTAATCTTATGACTATGACTAAGGGCTAACACGTAGGATGAAACATCAGATGTTTTCCCATGCCTTGTACTCTATACTGAAGATGTGATCTTTTACTTGATGGATTTTTACCTTTAAAAATAAAACATTAAAGTTCTATGAAATACTGGAATTTATTCTTGTTTTCCTATATTATTATCTCCATAAAAGATGGAATAGATAAAGCTTATATTACATGCTGTTTCTCTACAGGTTCAATGTGGACTCCAGAAGCTGCAATATATCAAAACATGTGAGTTGTTCAAACATTATTGCTAATTAAGTTTCTTGCTTAGTCGTCCATCATTTCGTAATGTGCAGCTGTCACCCTTCACCCTAGCATGCTTACTATAACCCATGTATTCAGATATATACTGATTTATACAGGTGTATACTGATGTGTGCACATGTATAATGATGTGCTGATATATATACCGTTGTTTACTGCAGAGTTTATTCTAACTATCAATCTCTGTTTCCACAATTTTTTTCTTGGCTTTACTTAAATTGGAATTACAGAAGGTAATCTATCTATCTATCTATCTATCTATCTATCTATCTATCTATCCATGTATGTATATATCTTTGTATGTACTTTCTATCTATAAATCTGTTTATCTATCTATCTTTCTGTTTATCTTTCTCTATCTCTATCTTTATTTCTTCTTTCTATTTATCTGTCTATCTATCATTATTATTATTATTATTATTATTATTATTATTATTTATTTTAAAGCGCCATTGATTCCAGGGCGCTGTTACTTTTCGAGGGGTTACATACATTACATAAGTCAAAACGAGTACAGTGATAAGGGATAATGACAATTGGCACACAGAGGGGAGAGGACCCTACCGCGAGGGCTTACAATCTACAAGGAGGGGGAAATAGACAGGAGGTGAGGGGCATCTCTATCTATCTATCTGCTTTTTATCTATTATCTATGTTAAAAATCTATCTATCTTTTTATATAGTTTTCTATCTATCTATCTATCTATCTATCTATCTATCTATCTATCTATCTATCTATCTATCTATCTATCCTATAACTCTGTATTACAGCATATTTTATAGTTCTCAGGCTATTATATAGTTTTCATGTGTTCTTTTCAAACAATGTAACCACTCACACTGTAAAGTAGATTACTGCATTATATGAGTGTACTTGTTCCGGAGACACCTTCAAGGTTTCAAGGACATTTCTTGTTTTCTGCTGGAGGAAACTGGGTTGGTGTACTTGGTATAGAGAATTGAAGACGCAATACAAGTTCTAGGGGGAGAGGACTATTCCATAATGATTGGTGACTATATATAGCTCTGCACAGCCAGGGAATGTAACAAGTTCAGATCCTGCTCCAGCTATGATAAAGAATGATTAGCTGGAGGTTATACCGACATAAATGAATAGTGCTTACCATCCTAGCTAATAAGCCATAATGAATCAATAAGTAGAGTATGCACTTTGCTGAGATGATGTAGGGTTTATTAATGACTGCTTTACTTACATAATTGGAGTAGGAGAAATTTCAAAACAGGAGTCTAAATAGAGTCCTATAGGCATTAGGACAAATTTTGGACCATGGGTCTCCATGCCCCCACCTAACAATTTGTTGCTCACATGTGCCAAGCCTCAATAGTGTTGCTGCAGTCTATTAAGGAAAAAAATAGAATACAAAAATGTTTCTATAAGACAGTTTCTGATAAAATACATCTAAATAATACAACCACGCAGTTACCAAATACCACTGTACAATTGGCAAGTATTATTATTGTACTGTTAGGGTATGTTCACACGGGGTGATTTCACCACGCATTTCGCCGCGTACTTGTGCTCTAATACGGGCGAGGTGCGCGCTGAAATTCTGGTAATCCATAGTTCTCATAGAGAACTATGGATTGCACCTCCACTCCCCGCTCATACAAAACAATCAAATTGTGTGGGGAGATAAGTGACATGTCAATTATTCGCGGCGAATACGCGCCGCGAGTAATGAATGTCAATGGGGCCGGCGCCGCAATACATCATGTGAACATACCCTTACAGTGCCAAACCTAGTACAAGAAGGCCAATCTTACCAACACTATACAAGGGCCAAAAGATACTGTCATATGGTACTACACACTACCACTTAATAATGACTACATGACACCACCCTGTAGTGGACATACCGGGGTAGCAGATAAAGCAGCTGCTATGGAGCTCCGGGTCCCGTAGCAGCTGCAATTTCACCTGCTTACCTGGTAGTTTCATCCCTAGGCGCTGCCGGCAATGAACGAAACTACAGAGCTCATAGCAACCAATCAGAGCCTATACCAAACAATCAGAGACCATACCTACCAATCAGAGACCATACCTACCAATCAGAGCCCATAACATCAGAGCTCAGCTGTCATTTTTCCAGAGCAGTATAAGAAATGAAAGCTGAGCTCTGATTGATTGCTATGGACAACAGGGACAATTTACGCTTTACCTACCTACATATGTGGACCCCACCCATAGCTTACCTACCTATGTGGGCCCGCCTATAGCCTACCTAGCTACCTGTGACTAACCTTCGTTCTACCTACCTGGGGCCTAAAAACAGCCTACATAGCCCACTACAGTACAGAGGTGGGGTACAGTGCGGGAGGTGCTGGAAAAGTGAAGATTCTACGGTATTTGTGTCCAAATCTGCAGGACGAGTGGTGGTCGGGAGCAGTCAGCATAGGGGTCTGGGCTGAATGGAGAACAAAAGGGAAAGTCAGCGATTCATCAGAGAAACATCACCTGTGATTCACAAGATGTAACTGTACTGTAATCACTTATATGTCTGCAGAGCCTGTGTACACTGGTATCTACCACTATATGGTGACTGTATGGGGGTAATATACAATCTGTAGGGCACCTGTGTACACTTGTATATACTACTATATAGTCACTATATGGTGGTAAATTGGTCTTTGTATACTGATCTTTATTCAGTTATAGTATAGGGGTATTATTTAGTCACTATGTGGTAGTAATTTGTAGCCATGTTCTGGCGGTATAATTGGGTCCTTATGTAGTAGTGTTATTGGTAATGTTGTTCTTGGTAAAGTGGATTTGTTTGGTGGCTGTCTGATGCTGATATGTATAATGAGGTATTTGCTCCTTGTATCATTTAGTAACTAAATGACTATTAATAAGAGGTCCCGGTAAATGTTTGTGGTCGGAAGGGGGGGCCCTGTCCTAAAGTTTGCTGTGGGGACCCGGCTTCTCTGGTTATGCCCCTGACACCACCATACGTTTACCATCCAATACCTCCACATCATGACCACATATTACTACCACATAATACCTGAATAATCCTAGCACACTATTATAAATAAGAACATTATACTAAGACCATTGTCATCACTATATATTGTCTATATACAGTGGCGAAAATAAGTATTTGATACACTGGTGATTTTGCAAGTTTTCCCACCTACAAAGAACGGAGCGGTCTGTAATTTTTATTGTAGGTACACTCCAACTGTGAGAGACAGAAGAAAAAAAACGAAAAAAAAAATAAAATCACATTGTAGGTTTGTAGGTGGAAAAACTTGCAAAATCGCCAGTGTATCAAATACTTAACTTCCTCACTGTAAGTAGAAAGACTCATCTATAGACTCGCCCTGCAGACCATTGTATTTTTAGTAAGCAAACAATTCAAACAATTAAAAAGCATGTAGGGCACTGCTACCGATCCAATCCACAAAATAACATAAGCATATTATTTATCCCACATGACACATTGCATTAAAAGAAGCCAATAAACGATGGCGGATTTGTGATATTTTCCACATTCTACAGAGCAAAACACTAAAAATGATCAAGCATTGTGAAAAATAAGTCCTCATCTGACTATGATATGTCAACGGAAAAATAGAATAGCTATGGGTTTTAGAATGTGATGACACAAAAATTATTTTTTTTCATAAAACATGATTTTTATTGTTCTAAAATACTAAAACAAACTATAAAGGCACTTACGTGGTGTCTCTGTATTTAGGATAATGTGTAAAACAAAGTGAAAATGTTATCACTTAGGCAATGTTCACACGGCTTATTTGGGCGCGGATTGGAGCCGTACTGCGCGCCGTATTTGCGCTTCAGTACGGCTCCAATCCGTCTCAGTCATTACGGTAATCCACAGTTCTCATAGAGAACTATGGATTCCGCCTCTCCTTGCCGGGCGGGGAGAAAGTGGCATGTGAATTATTTACGGCGCGTACGCACCGTATATAATGACAGTCTATGGGGCCGGCGAGCTGCCAGCCCCCCGACCCGCCCCTACCCGCTGCACGGTTGCCGGCGTAATTGCGGGGCGAAATCCGTCCCCGCAATTACGCCGGCAATAAGCCGTGTGAACCAGGCCTTAGTGAACACAAATAAATGTGAAGAAAGCAATGTAACAATTGTATTTTTCCCCTTAAATTTATAAAACTTATCAATAAACTATATATAGCCCAACCAAGTCCCTTTATAGCTACATCAATTGGAAGTTAGAGTAAAGAAATGAAAACTAAAAACATGGTCTATAAAGCCATAAAATAGACCAGACCTTAAGTAGTTAAAGGGTATACACTAGTGAAAAGTAAGTCATTTCCTTTTACAATGGGATTGCCTGATTAAGGAAAGCCCTTTTCACATGTCCTAATAGGAAATCCAGAGTTAATAGAGGGGAACAAGTCTACTATTAAGATAATGTGCCGGAGTTGAAAGTGGTGATAAAGACTCTTACTCTGGAGAACCCAACACATTTTGCATTACACAGACAGTCCATTGATTTCAACATGCATAGTGTAATGCTTTATATCCCCTGTGGTGGTGCTACAGGGAAATTAAACACTTCCTGCTGGGTTCCTTCGCAGGTCACAGCCGGGGGTTGCAGGAGCAGGACCCCCCAGAAAAAGCTTGTTATCAGTGGACCCTTTTAACAAAAGTGAGCAAGCCCTTTGTACACAGCACAGGTGTTTTCTACCTAATCATAGAGTTAGTTTTATCTTCAGTACAATGAAGTTGTAATGGCCCCAGCATACAATATTTTCAATATACAATGGTCTTTTTTAAGACATTGTATGTTGTAACCCGCCTCACCATAAAATGCACAGACCTACGATTGCCGCAAACTATCTGAACATTTCACCTTTTGCTTTTAGTGAAGTGTGTGCAGTGACTGGTGGTCTAGTGGCGCCTCCATACAGTACATGCGGTATGTTCGTACTCTTTTATATGGCCCAGGTACGGGTCCTTTGGGCACCATGGGGGCCCCCTTTTTCTTTTTTTCTGGTACATTGTATATAAAGTGCATGACCTAAAGAAGCGTCTGTCCTCAAAATAGAAAGCATTTTCCAGCTTCCAGCTGCTCTTTGTGAAGAAATTTTCTTTATATTTTTTTAAATCTGTTTTTATCTGCTTCATTTCTTTAATCATCTTTTTTTGCTTAATTTGGGGAGGGAATTCCCATTTTTCCTTTGACTTGGTCTTGAATACAGGGCCATAAAAATTTTACAGGGTCCCATAGCAAAATGAGATGGGGCCCCAACACCTAGTGACAATAAAACAGCAGAATTAGCAACAATTAAATATTTAAATAATCATTTATTATAATATATCGGGGGAACAAAAATACAGTGCTAGAGATGAAAAGCCACAAATATTTGTTTCCAAAAAAAGGAACAATGTTCTTGTGTCTGAGTGGGGTTCTCTCAAACTCGGGGACCCTATAGCAACTATTATGGCTGCTATGGCTATTGTTTGCCAATGGTTTCAACATACAATGGTCATCCCAGAAGCAATTAACATTGTATGTTGAGGGAGCACTGTAATTTTCAGAACAATTACATTTTTTATATCTTTTTCTTTACCAAAGAATTCTACCAGGACTCAACCTCTAGAAAAGTAGAAAATCCACTTTTCAGCTTGGAACTAATAACTCTTAATTCAACAGAGAAGAAACAAATAGCAATATATGCATAAATCCTCCCACTTTTACAATGATTTATTCATGTTAACAAGTTGCTTTCCCAGAGGGTATTTAATCCTTATTTGAAAATAAAAAATCAGGACTATTCATCAAAATCAGCGGGGTAAACGCCCACCACCCCCCCCTCCACCTTTCCTACTACAGTTTCCCTGGTTCGGAACAAAATGTTTTCATGCTAAGAAGTGCTGGAGCCGCTCATTGATTCAGAGTAAATCAGGATCTTTGAAACATCACAGCCTGCACAAATTTATTTGCATTAGCTGTAATTTTAGGTTTTTCTTTTTTGGGCCCTTTCTGCACGGGGAAAAGGATTTTTTATGTTAAAATAAGTTCTCAGCTACGCTTGGCTATTTAAATAAGGGAACTTTCCTCTCTTGATTTATATGCAAAACAACCCTTAAAAATGATGACTCGGTTTCTATTTAACCACCCCTGACCAAGCCACTTAACTCTGTTCCTGACCGGACATATTTTCATTTTTAGTAGATGCAGGTTAAAAAGCCAAAAGCTATACAAAAAAAAGTACAATTTTTTTGTTTTTTTTTTCCTTTCACTTTAAAACGATTTATCAATAGTTTCCAACTCTTTGACAACGTAAAGTTAAACGAGACGTCTTCAATGCCCACATTTATTCAAGTGTTATAAATCGGGGGCAGGTTTAAAAGTCAGTCTAACTTTTTACCACCATTAAGTTGACTTACTTTTTTGCCCGAAACTGCAAAAAATTCTGGCACATTTTTTTTTCACTTTTAAAGCCCCGCCCCTTTTTTCGGCAGCTGCGAATGTCTGAAACTGCTAAAACCAAGTAAAGTGCCAAAGCTTTTTTAAAATTTTTTTTGGGCGCAAATTGACCGAAATTTTGGTGTAATTGCTTTGAAAACTGCCCCAATAATTTAAAAGGGGGTTTTCTCGCTACAAAAATTACTTTTTAACAGTTGGGGAACCAAATAAAGGGTTTTTCCAAAAAATTTCTTTGTTATTTTTGTTGTTGTTTAAAGGGAAACAAGTGATTTTATCACCTTTGTGCCTCTTGGTTCCCCAAGTGACTGCCTGTTACTTCTTCCCCCTCTGCTTGTTTTATCTGATAGCAGGGAGTGAGCATCCCCGCAGCACAAACTCCAAAATTTAGAGCTTGTTTGTTATTGATCTTTCAGACAAAAACCAGTAATTACGTTTTACTTTAAATCAGAAGCTTCCTGGTCCGCAAGTGAGATTTATCTAATTAGCAGAGTCTGAAAAACAAGGTCTTAATGACTCATATGAAAATTTCAGACAGCTTTCCAGGAAGTGAAGAGCAAAGCGATTTTTCATTCATGCATCCCATAAACTTTTAATGAGACAACCCCTTTAATTTTTATGTCATTTTTACATTAGAGTTTCATTTCTTTTTTCTAGAACATGTTAAAAAAAAAAAAAAATTTCATCTTTTTTTAACAGCAAAAAATGCCTCTAAAAGAAGTTTTGTAATGTTTTCACCTTTCTGTCATGGTGATAGTTTTAGGGTGATGAAATACAGAGCTAAAAGTTCTGGTTGTAGGCAGTGTGTTTTTTTTATTTACTTGTTATTTTGTTTTGTCTTGATTTTTATTTTTTCTTCTTTATTTTTCACATTGTGCCCCCCCCGCTGTCTCCACCATATGATTAGAAAAGAACCTATGGGGGCATTTTCACATTACTTATTATTATTATTATTATTATTATTATTATTATTATTATTACTGATTTCCTCTGTAAATAAGGCTGATACATTAGCTCCAGTTATTCAGGCTCACAAAGCAGCCAGCATTGACTGCCTGGCTGATCGAGGTCTGATAAGATCCAGTCCTTCCTGCAGTTACCTAGGTCTGGCGTTCACATGATCACCAGGGATGAAACGCTTCCTGCTAGCTGCAAACATGGTGCTAATCAAGCACCATGTATTCAGTGATCGGGGAGACAGGGATGGTAATAAAACATTCCTGCTTTCTATTTTAAGGTGGTGGCTCTCACTGACAACTGGCTCTCCGCATCTGCAGCTGCATGATCTATATGCATCTGAGAATCTGTGAGGACCCACTAGAAGTTGATATTCTATGGGGGGCCAGAAATAAATTAAAAAGGGGGGTCCACCAACTATTTCCAGGCCAAAACACTTTTTTTCCACATCTGTTTTTTCTTGGTCAGGGTGTGCATGTTTCTATGGCAGTGATAAGCATATCAGCTTGTTATTTAAAGGTCTGCTAATTACTCTGACTTGAGAGCAGGAGATGTTTATTTAAAATCCAGAGAAGCTTCAGAGCTGAAGTAAACAAAAGTAATTCTCCCATTATTCTCTCATTATACAAGTCACTGGTTAGACCACACATGGAATTTGTATACAGTTTTGGTACCATGCACAAAAGACATTGTTTAGAGCTTGAACAGGACAAAACGGGCAACAAAAATAATAAAAGGGACTGATTGGACTTCAATACCCAGAAAGATTACAAAATTGGGGTTATTTAGTTTAGAGAAAGACGGCTTCGGGGGGGACATAAAAAATATGTTTAAAACAAAACAAAGGTCAAAAATAAGATCTCTCCCCAAATTTATTTTTACCCGGGTGTATCTAGAAAAAAGGGGGCACCTCTACTCTTGAGGAAAAGTTTCTCTAAACATAGAAAGGGATTCTCTACTGTAAGAGCAGGAGACTGTGGAATTCCCCTTAGAGGAAATTGTCATGGTAAATTTACTGAAGAGTTCAAAAAGGGTTTGGATGCAATTTTGGAGCGTAATAATATAACATTTTTATGTGTCTAGATTCGGGGGGGGGGTCATTGATTCAGGGATTTATTCTGATTGCCAGATTGGAGTCGGGAAGGAATTGTTCCCTAAAATGAGGACAATTGGCTTCTACCTCATTGGGGTTTTTTGCCTTCCTCTGGATCAACACTGTAGCACAACAGGCTGAACTGGATGGACGTCTCGTCTTTTTTCGGCCTTACAAACTATGAAACTATGAAACTATAATTAGTCTCGTTTGTTAGATCAGATAACACTCAAGCTCTCAAGCTGCTGGCAGTTCTGTGTGCCGACCTGTGTGATGATGTCATCCATTCTATCAGATAAAACAGCAGGGGAGAGCAGGGCAGAGCAGGTTGGTAAACTAAAGAAAACTTAGTGCACTCAGAGCTGATAAAATCCCTTTTATCTCCTCAACAAAGAAAAATAAATAAAGCAATATATTTGGGAAAACGTCTTCATTCACTGTTCCCTACAGGTTGAAAGCTAATCTTTGTAGTGAGACAATTCCTTTTAAGGGTATGTTCACATGGCATTTTAGGATTGAAAAAAACGTACCCAAAGTGTGGTGCATTTTTGGTTTTCTGTGCAGCAGAAAAGCACCCAATAGTTTTAAATACGGTGTTTGCTGCGTAAAACTGATCAAGAATTGACATGTAAATTCTTTAAACGGATCCAAAAGACACATCAGAAAGACACATGTAAAACGTCGGCGATCACCCGTCTAAACGCCGCTGCGTGTTTTACATTGAAACTAATGTAAATCATTCTGCACATTGATGCATGTTGGGTCCATTTTAGGTCTGAAACACAGATCCAAACACACATCAAAAAACGCCGTGTGAACATCCCCTAACCTCTTCATGAGAATGCCTATTTGGGCTTTAGGATAGAACTGCTTTCTTTATCTTTTCAATCACCAAATAGTTTTTTTTGTGGGACTAGTTATGTTTCTGAAGGGTATCATTTTTGGGGACATATAATTCATTGATTAACAATCAATGTTTTTTGAGGAAGGTGGAGGGGGGAACAACAGCAGTTCCACCAGTATTTTTATTTTTGTACAACATTTATCATACAGTATAAATAACATTTGTACTCTATCCTATCTATTTCTAAATTTACCTTAACCAATATAAGATATGTATTTTTTGTATGTTTAATTTATTTTTTGCAATAAAAAGCATTTTTCCAGTGAAAACATTTTTTTCTTCAGCTTAACTTTTTTATTTTTTTACTGCCACAACTTCCTGGGGGGGTTTGTTTTTGTAAAGAACAAGATATTTTTTAATTTAGTTAGGTATCCATTTCCTTTGCTCACTTTTATTCATCCTTGTTGTGGGGGGAGCAGCAATTATGCCATTTTTACAACAGTCATCTTATAGTATGAAAAACATTTTAACTCTATTTTACAGGGTATGATGTTCAGGCCAATATTTGTATATTTTATATGCTATGCTACCTATATGCAACAACAACAAATTTAAAACTAAGAAAATATTCCAGTGTTGCGTTCAGACAACCAGAATGTCTTTATTTTTCTGTCCATTTTATAAGGGCTTATTTTTTACTGGATCAGTTAATAGTAATATTTGGGTACATGACTCATTATACCTTTTATTCATTTTTTAGGAATAAAGGGAAAAATAACACTAATAG
The DNA here is from genome assembly GCA_025379985.1 of Phyllomedusa bahiana. Classification (NCBI taxonomy): domain Eukaryota; kingdom Metazoa; phylum Chordata; class Amphibia; order Anura; family Hylidae; genus Phyllomedusa; species Phyllomedusa bahiana. The sequence continues at coordinate 36,567 of JAODAL010031343.1, forward strand.
CTTTTTCAGCATAGTAATTTAACTTTACTATACAAATAATTACCAAAGAAGAAGTAACAAATAGGGGGTTTTAATGAGAGAAAATAGCATTGTTGATGTTTTTAAAACTTTTTGTCTATATGAATTTGAAGTGCTTTTTTTAGTTCCACAATGTTTCTTTGCTGTGTGATCGATTGGTTACTCATATATGACAGTGTGATACTCCCGTATTGCAATGTTTTTTGGCTATCAACATTTTGCTGACAAACAAACTGTTAGACACTTCCTTAGACAGGGCCTTATCGGCATATAGGGTTGCCTGAAGCTGGGGCTTGTATTAGGCCCCTGGCTGACAATCGGGTTAGTAGGATGCTGATTCAGTGGCACAGCGCATGCCCTCCTTCTAACCACCTAAATGCCATAGTCAGTATTGGCGACAGATAAACAGCTGAGATCAGAGGCATAACTTGAAACTCCGGGGCCCCAATGCAAAAAGTGGAATTGGGCCCCCCAGCTACCATGTGTTATTTATAACACTGGTGTCTTCCTATGTGGCAGGAGGGCTTTTGGGCCCCCTCAGGCTGCAGGGCCCGGTAGCGACTGCTACCTCTGCACCCCCTGTAGCTACGCCCCTGGCTGAGATTGGATTTAGTTCAAGCCACTTAAAAACTTGACAAACAGAAAGTTTTATTGGAAAGGGTTAAAGGGTATGTATTGTCAATAAAATCAACTATTAAAATTATAAAATTAAAGTTTTATGCCAATACCATTTATAAAAAAATTGTGGTGATTTTTTGGAATTTCCATGTCATTAGGAATATTTGAAAAAAAAAAAAGAAACTGAAATTGTGCAATTGTTTTACTGACTACAGAGCTTCACAGTAGGTTGTTCTATAGAGATTACTTCTCAGCAGTCATGTCAATATCAATGAATGAATCAACACCAGATGGTAGTTTTCCATAGTCCCATGATCGCAACTATAGTCATAGCAGACATAGCAACTACTATGGGGCCCAGAAGTTGGGGGACCACTCAGGTCCAAGAATGTTGTAACTTTTTGCACGAGATAGCAAGTTTGTGACTTTCCGTTGTCTAGCACTATTATGTGTTTTCCTGTAAATATGGTGCTACTATCCACACATGTAAGTATTGCTAATTATGCTGCAATTTCAGTTTCAAAAGTGATCATGCTCCTTAGTGGTCAAGTCACCTTGCAGGGACTAATGATCAAGGTAAATTAAAATTAAAAATGTGTGAAAAATATTTTTTAAAAAATTAAAAATGTGTGAAAAATATAAAAAAAATTAAAAATTAAAAAAGTAAAAATATAAAAGTTCAAAAAACCTCAATTTTTGTCATGTTACAAATAGAGAAAAGAACAATAATAAAAATGTAAACATAATTGTTATGATAAATAACATGAAGCATCTTTGTTATGGGGAAATGTTAAAAGTTTTAAACTTATTTACTCTTGAGAAAAGATGCCTATGGAGATATGATTAATTGGTATAAGTACATAAGAGGCCCCTCAAAAAGTATGGTGAAAAGCTGTTTTACGTTAATCTGCAAAATAGCCATCTCAGCAGCTTCCCACAGCAAGAGCAATGGAAGGTTTCAAAAAAGGCTTACTAATAAGAAAATAATATTAACACTTATGTAGTCCTACAGAATGCCCTTTAGAATGTAGGTCCAGGTGATGGCGGTTTGGAATTAGGAATGAAGTATTCCTTTTAGGACACATTGGTTCATGCCTTATGGATTCCATATAATGGATCATTAGCGGGAAACAAAGTTTTAAAATTACATGGTCACGTCCTTATTTAAATAGCTGCCATATACATTACTCAGCACTGAAATTACAACACCAATAAGGAAAAGTCTTAAAATTACAGGATCGATAGACATTTTAATAAGAGCTGCTAGTGTACCTGAAATGAAGACTACAGGGATCCGGTTACTATTCATTATGCTATTTCACACCATCATAACCATCTGAGTCTGAGACTAAAGCAGGACATATTGCTAAAGAGGATAGACCTCAGTTCCAGCCTCCAATGCTGTCTTCCTGTGCGTCGTGTCATGCAGAAGTTCCTTCATGGATACAACCTTTAATGTTAACCTCAAAGTCATCAATGCCTTCAAGCACAGAAGCTCATCATTTCTATCTCTTTTAAGGGTTACCAATTCCATAAGTCTTAAAAGTCTAAAGTTCTTGATATCTTGGTATATTTGGCACAATATCATGATTGATACTATATCTGCTCTGTTTGTATTTTAGGATTTTCTGGGTCAGGCCTTTTGCACACTTGGAGAAGTCATTGGGTCACAGAGGAGCCGACTAGAAAAGCCTCTCACGTGAGTAACAACAAATGCAACCTAAACTTGCTGCATAGCCGTTGGTTCTTCAGTACAATGAACAGGGTCAAAATTCTGCAATGGTACTCGCCTATTGGAGGTCAATATTTTCCTAGCTCTGATCGATTTTACATGCTGAAAAAGTGAGGTTACTCATAGATCAGCATACTAGCCAGTGGTCCATTTCTTCATGGGACTTCCCATTTACTTAACACATACAGAGCTGTGTTGATGCAAAGTTTCCAATGGAATAGGAGTGGGACTTTCAAACACACTCCTATTTGGGATTCAAAAATTGCCAAGTATAGGTTATGTGACACTGAACTATCATTCTCATTTTCTCTGCCCTTTCTCCTATAGTTGCTTTATTAGTTACATTAGATATGTGTAGACAAAAGTAAGACACTACATACAGGTCATCCAGCCTTAGAAAATTGAGGAATCTCAACATAAGATCAGGTCGGATGGGAGGGCAATTCACATGACACACCCTCCTCATGGATCACAGTGCTTAAAACAGTGCTGGAACCTTTTAGTAGCTGCAATACAAAGTACTGCACCGGTGTTCTGATCATTTTATTGGGGCACCACAACAATACCTTATACTACAACTAAACGTAAAGCAATCACAAGTACAAGCACTTGTTAATCTTTAAAGGGATGTTCTCACCATGCTGTTGGCATATTAGCTGTGCTATTCCTAGCTGAGCCTATTACAGTGACATGAATACAGGAGGTTTGTAAACCGTAGTGTACAAGGCTACAGATCTCTAAAGGTTTCAAGCTTGTCAGTAACATAGTTAAACAAGCTCCTGTGTTGGAGATAACACTCAGTAGGAAGTAGCATCACCATGGTCAGACAGGGCTAATGGAGCAATGAGAGCAGAGAGAGATGTTCGGTAACTTAGGGAAGCTTGTGTAAACAAACAAGAGATAAAATCTTCTCTATCTCTTAAACAAAGCAAAATTTAGAACAGCAATGTATTTGGTAATAATCTTTATTTATTTAGCTAATTGTTGTGATGAGAAAACCCTTTTAAATGCTGTTGCTTTTTTTTTTCATTTTGTCAAAGATTTGAACTTTTCAAATGTTATCAGTGATTGTGAAAAGACTGTATAACCAATCATCAGCATTTTTCCAGACAGAAAAAAATTAAGTGCATCTGATCAGTGAATGATTACTTCCTTTTTCCTGTCTGGTGATTGGCAGTTGCCAGCAAAATTTGGGTTGACCCGAACTGGCTCTACCTCAATCTTAAGTGCAAAACTGTACCTAAAGGGGTATTCCTATCTCATTGATTACCTTTAGACATGTAATCCCGGATCCCTGACTGTCTGTCCTCCATTTCCTCCTTCTTCTCATCACGTCTCCTAAAACTAAATGTGGAGAAAACAGAACTGATCATCTTTCCACCATCCAAATCTACCCCTGCCCCTGATCTCTCTATTACAGTCAACGGCTCTACACTTTCACCGGTCCCACAAGTCCGCTGTCTTGGGGTAATCCTAGACTCTGCTTTATCTTTCAAACCACACATCCAAACCCTCACCTCTGCCTGCCGCCTCCACCTGAAAAACATCTCTCGCATCCGCTCATTCCTCGGCTATGACACTACAAAAATGCTGGTCCATGCCCTTGTCATCTCCCGCCTAGACTACTGCAACATCCTTCTCAGTGGCCTCCCAGCTAGCACCCTCGCTCCCCTCCAAACCATCCTTAAAGGAGTTGTCTCCCCACAGGGTTTCAAAGAATGCATGAAAGAAATTCTCTGTCACTTCCTGGTTCATACTAATTTGCATAAGCTCCATGCTTGTACAGCTACGTTGTGCTTTCAGATGCTTATTAGATTAGATTAGCTTCTCAAACTACTCAAAGGACTTCTTATCTGATCCCCAAAACAAAAGCCCTAATTACAGAGCTGTTTACTTGAGATAAATCAAGCTTTTTACTGTCTGGCAGCATGGACACTGACTGACACTGCCTACCTGTGTGATGACTCACTCTCTGTTATCTCATTGAACAAACAGCCCCAGGAGATTTGTTTACAGGTAGGTTACTGAGGGAACTGAAATAGCCACTGAGGTAATAAATTCACTTGTATCTCTTTAGGGAAAACAGAGGAACAATGCAATATATTTGGAAAATGTCTTTATTTTGTGTTCCCTACAATTTGAAAGCTATTCTTTGTAGCGAGACAACCCCTTTAACTCTGCTGCCCGTCTTATCCACCTCTCTCCTCGCTACTCCTCTGCCTCTCCCCTCTGCCAATCCCTTCACTGGCTTCCCATTGCCCAGCGAATACATTTAAAGCTACTAACCATGACCTACAAGGCTCTCCATGACCTCTCCCCTCCATACATCTCTGCCCTAATTTCCAAATATCTCCCCCCACGCACTCTCCGCTCCTCACAGGACCTTCTCCTCTGCTCTCCCCTTATCAGCTCCTCACACAACCGTCTCCAAGACTTCTCCCGTGCTTCACCGACACTCTGGAACTCACTGCCCCAACACATCAGACTCTCCTCCACTTTCAGCAGCTTCAAAAGCAACCTGAAAACCCACTTCCTCCACAGCCATGTCTGCCCCTCACCTCCTGTCTCTTTCCCCCTCCTTGTAGATTGTAAGCCCTCGCGGGTAGGGTCCTCTCTCCCTCTGTCGTGCCAATTGTCATTATCCCTTATCATTGTACTCGTTTGACTTATGTAATGTATGTAACCCCCTCGAATGTACAGCGCCCTGGAATCAATGGCGCTTTAAAATAAATAATAATAATAATAATAATAATAATAATAATAATAATAATAATAATGTAATACAAGTAATATTCAGCTTTCAATGTAACAGTATGCAGTAGAGAGACATTCTCCTGCTCCAGGCTCCCTGCTCTCACCATTTAGGTCCCTTGGGATGAAGGCCGATCTGGCCGAAATATCGGACCATGGGACTTATTGTCTCTATAATGCATATTGCTACATGGAGAGCTGAATATTAGCTGTATTACATTTAAAATATTGTGAATAAAATCACCTTTTCTACTACATCACAAGAATTTTGAACCCACAGACCATTTTCCACTGGGAACCCACACTCTCACCAGGTGTGTTGCACCATCATATAAAAATTATTACCAAATACATTGCTATTCTGATTTTACTCCATTACAGATTTAGAGAATTTCTTATATCCTGCATGTTTACAGAAACATCTCTAGTTACGCCCACCTTTCTGCTCTAGCAGTGACTGGGATGGGGACCTCACTCCCTGCTGTGCCTTACTAGCAGCACAGAAGCTTGCTTATGCTTCTTACTGACAAACTTTAACCCTTTGGAACTCTGCAGCCTTGTGCTCTGCTATTAAAACCTCTCCATCACCAATGTCCCTCTAACTGGCTCACTTAGGAGTAGCAGACCTGAAATGTCATCACTGCTGTAAAACCCCCCAAGAGCCTGCACAGGAAGTGGGAGCCTGGAAAGAGCAGGCTTTGTGAAAAAGCCTTATGAAAATACCCCTTTAAAAAGTGGCAGCACCTACATGACCTCTTTAGTAAGATGAGTGGTGGGGATCGAGTAGGCATAGCTATGAGTTTAGGGGCTTGGTAGGGCATGTGCTTCTGATGCTGGATGGCAGGTTTTGGGGAGCAACCTACTAAACTGTAGCAAGGATCTTTAGATACAGAGCTAGGACAGTAAAATGACTCCAGATAAGAAAAGTCTTGGCACAGCTCTGTTACACCAACATAGACAGGGCTGGGACAAGGTATTCTGGTGCCCTAGGCAAATAAGCCATGTAGCACCCCCATCCTGCCCTCCAAATTCAGCCTACTCCATACCTATTTGTGCCCCCGTCCTGCCTGGGATGAAGTGGAGCCCTCGGCGGTTGCCTACCTCCGCCTACCCGTCATCCCGGCCCTGAGTATAGATTATAGTTTGATGAAATAGTAATGTTTTTTATTGGGACCTAATTCTAAAAACACATTATTTTAGAGAGCTGAAATGGCCATAATCATAAAAAGTGTTCAGGATAAAGCAACTGATTCTTTCTTTGTTCCATCTGTTACTATGGTCACTGAACACAATCATCAGATGAACCTGCAGCCGCTGTTACAAGTACAGGGTTCATTGTGTAATATAATGTCAACACTGTAATTGTATTTACCTCTCGCTACAATGATGACAACAGCAATGCTGCACAGAGCCTGCTATAGAGCTGCTAGTATGTTTCTTTATGTATGGGTAGCAAATAGGAAAACCAAACTGAAATACATTTCCATTAAAGAGGTATTCCCACCACATTAGCTTTAAAGATATCCGAAAAGATAAATAACGACTACTACCGAATACATTGCTTTTCTGATTTTGCTTCCTTTCAGAGCTAGATCAGTTCTTATTTCCTGTCTGTGAACACAAGCTTACCTAGATTATTAACCACCTCTTTCTGCTCTAACAGCCCTGCCCAGGATGGTGGCATCTCTCCCTGCTGTGTCTTATCAGCAGCACAGGAGCTTGTTTATGACAAACTTTAACCTTTTAGAGCTCAGTAGCATTCTGCCTTGCACCAATGTCTCTCTAACAGGCTCAGCTAGGAATAGCAGAGCTGAACTTTCAGTTATTGCTGTAGAACCACCCAAAGTCTGACAGGAAGTGGGAGCCTGAAGCTGGCTGTAAAGAGCAGGCTCTGCGAAACTGTAAAATGGGAAAACCCTTAAAGAGGATTGCACAGGCCTAGAAACATAGCACCATATCTGTCAACAGTTTGCGTGTTCTACTGCAACTCAGCCTCCTATGCTTGAGCTGAATTGTAATACTACACATTTCCAGTGGACAGGTACGGTTCTTTTTCCAGCTATACTCATGTCCGAAGGATGTACTTAAGAAGGGAGGAAGTTTTAAGTTGTCTTTATATGCAAATAATTTGCTATTAACACTTATGTAGCTTCATCCTACTCTTCCACTCTTACATAATTTTTTAAGAAACTAAGGTGCACTATCTGGTTATAAAAAATAAGTTTTTCAGCTAAATCTTCCGCAAACCCATTGAGAACTGCTTAAATCAATTTTTAGATATCGCTGGCAGGACACTTCCTTTAGATATCTGGGAATTCATTTTACTACCTCTTAGCCTCATCATTTGACAGTTACTTGTCTCTCTATGTTGAGCCTCATAGATTACTCAATAAGTGTAATGCCCTTCCTATTTCTCTATTTGGATGCAGTAATCTAAATGACGGTTTCACCTAAACTTATGTGCTTATTCCAAACTTTATTCCAAATCTCCATCCAAGGTAGAACTATAAAAACATTACAAGCATCCTTACTGCATTTTATATGAGTTCCATAGAAAACTGAAAAAGGTTTTGCTTTTGGGTAAACTTCAAGGGAAACTGCAATACCGGATATTGTCAAATATTACTGGACTACCCAGTTACATGAAAATACTGCATAGTCTAAATTATATGCTTATACCAGGCAAATGGAAATAGAGAAATTGTGGTTGGCGCCCATGCATCCAAACTCACTTTTCTGGTCCACTTCTGGTACTCACGAAAGATATCTGGAACGTGTGTTCCAAAAAATGTGCATTATGATCCAATTCCTCACCTACAAGATGTCATATATTGTCTTTTGAATCACCTTAAGCTACCTATAACCTACCAGAAAGATGCTGCTACTCTTACTTACTATTTTATGTCAAATGCCCTATTATCAGATATGGTGTCACAACCCACATGGTTTGAAAACTATGTCGTACCCCACCTCATTGCAAGAGATTTATCAAATACTTATTGACCCCTTTCCTGATTTCATGGTCTGTCTTTTCTTACACTCTTATATAGATAAATGGGAGTTATGCCTTGGTGTGCAATTGTCCCAGCCCACCTGCCAATTGATATCTCACTCTCTCTCTCTGTATGTGTATAAAATTATATATATATATATTATATATTTATATTAATTTTATATTCAAAATATTATATATTATATATATGTATTATAGAAAATCAGTTTGAAATCCTTTTGTTTTGGTATCATATTTCTACTTTTTTGCATGCAATGAATCTGAACATAACAGACAGATGCTGACATTGTGGTACAGGAAGAGGAACTTTGTTCCAAATATTTTGGGACTTTCCCCTTATGCAGTTTAGGTTGTGGTGCAGCGCCTTCTATGTTGTCATTGGGATTAAAGGGGTTGTTTCACCATGCTGTCTTACGCAGTCACAACCAACTTCAGACTCACGCTTCCTGGTTATACTATAGGGGGTTCTAAAGCAGTGATTGTCATATCAACTATGCTATGCCTAGCTGATCCTGTTACAGTGACATGACTACTGGAGGTTTATTAACTGTAGTGCACAAGGCTACAGAGCTCTAAAGGGTTAAAACTTGTTGTTAACTTAAATAAACAAGCTCCGATAACACTCAGCATGGAATTAGTCTCCATGGTCAGACAGGGCTTTTCTGAGCAATGACAGCAAAGAGAGGTGGTCAGTAACCTATAGAAACCTGTTTACACAAGCAGCAGACAATCTCTTTTATCTAATTAACAAAGCAAAATCTAAACAACAATGTATTTGATAATAGTCTTCATTTACTTTTGTCTACATGTTCAAAACTAATCATTGTGGTTAGATAACCCCTTTAAATTCACTTTATACCCATCTTCTAAATATACTCTCCTGTAAGCTTAGTTGCATCTGTAGCAGATTACTTCTACATTTTAACTGCAGCTAGATGCCTAGTGGCTAAGTTCTGGAAACGTACATCTCCTCCTTCCTCTATGGATTTGCATTTTCATATTAAAGATGTCCGCACAATGGAATACCTTACAGTCCTTTTAAATAATGCATTTAATAGCTTTGACTCTATTTGGAAACTTTAGGATGCTTATACTATTAAATATAACCGGTAATACTGTTTGATGGTTCTGTATTCTGTATGTTGTTATGTAGCTGGAAATTCCTCCTGTTCCTTGTTACGTCTGCTCTGTGCTAGTCTATGTTGTATTTCCCATTTTAAAAAAGATGCTTATGTGTCTTTCCTCTTACTTCAAAGAGTTATTGACAAATGGGATACTGACTATTATGGTTATTGATACCTTTCAATACTTGATGTAATAAGAATTGTGACATTTGTCATTGACATTGTTGTATCATTCTTTATTGTGTTTCAATAAAAATATAGTTTAACTAAAAAAAGAAAAGAAAAAGTCAAATATGAATTTATTGAGAATTCGAATGTAATGAACTTCACGGCTCAAGGTCACTTCTAACTTGTTATAGTCACATCTTAATCCACGGAAACCCGGTGTCATAGTTTCTGACAGATAATTGCACCCTAAGGAGGTAATGAATGGTTCTGTGGTTACATAGGGGCATGAGTGGCAGATGAGGGTCGTAGTATAAGTGAATCTGGACAGATCATACCTCACTTCCGTTTACTTGTGATCGTCTTGTAATGATTAAGAGATTCAACACTCTATTCCCTATTATTTATAGGTTTAACGCACCAAATATCAAAGCTGCCTTGAACAACTTTGTTCATTCCTCTTCTGACAGTAAGCAACAGTGCAGGCACATTAGTGGGGTGATGGGGGCATTAGGGCAATGGGTGCACGTTAGTGACATTAATATAGTGAAATTATCTATCGCCGTCTTGGACTTCTCCACGAACTATGGCTGGTTTAAGTCAGTTTTTCTGTATTGTGTTTCTATTATTTTCTCACAATATCCTCATTCCTTCTGCAATTCTCTTGCATTAATCAGTGTCAACCCAAAGCACAACTTCACACATGGGGGGTTATGTATGAAAACTGTCTAGCAGTTAGATTGTCTTTGTTGCCCATAGCAACCAATCAGAGCTCAGTTGAGCCCTGATTGGTTGCTATGGGCAACAAAGACAGTCTTACTGCTAGACAGCTTTTTTAAATAAGGCCCATGGAGTTTACCCATGATAGCCTTTGAGAGTAGTGGCATGAAAGATATCCTTATCTGTCCTGCAGAAACATATCCTTATCTGTCCTGCACTGCTTAAAGGGTCAACCTAAGACACATCTGTGCTGTAAGCGGTTGATTGATTGGCGGTCAAAGAAATAATTACAATGAAAGAATATATAAAAAATGAAAGGTTTAATACATAAATAAGGAAATAAAATGATACTTTTTTTTATCAGTTTTCGATGTTATAGGGTGAATTTTGTTTCCTGCAAGTGAAATGGGGAAAAACCCCCCCTGTACCCCATTACACCCAATTTGGTTCCCATGACCCCAGAAGGGGTGCTGGGGCGCCCCGCAAAAGGCCCCCGCCCAAAATCACTAGCCCTTTTCAAAAACCAGGCTTTTTTTGCTAGTCAGGGGCCTCCTTTAAAAAAGGAACCAAAATGGTTTTTCAATCCAAGTGTAAAAGGGGTTTCCCCCAAGCTGTATAGTCAGCAATACACGAAACTTCAGAAATTATTGTGGGCCCATCCCATTTCAAAGGGAGGGTCCCAAAAATAGTTTTAGTTATAAAAGTATAAGATTTTTGGTGGGGGTTAGAGCATTTGGGCCCCCTGAGCAGCAAAAAAGGGGGTTTACAAAAAAGGGCAAAAAAGGTTTTAAAAGAACACAAATAGTTTTTAAAAAAAATATGACAGATGCCCTCAAAAACTGAAAATTTAATACAGATAAGAGAAAATAAGAAAATGAATCTCTATATCACATCAATAAGGACACAATAATCATATCCTTTTCCAAACTTTTACATAAAAACATGGGGATAGAAGCTAACCAGTAGTTAAAGGCCCGGAAATTTTATGTAACTTTTTTTGGGGTGTGGGGGAAAGACAGTTAAAAGACCCTTTCTAATTTGGGTGAGCACAAAAATTAGTAGTAAAGGAAAAAATTAAACTGGACAAATGGTCTCATACTAAATATTTGAGGAGGTTAAATTTTAAACATAACCCGCGTTTTCTGCCAGTTTTTTTAATTTTACATGGCACCTTTTCCCGTTCTAACCCTTTTGATGGTTTAAAATAAATTTAATTTTTCGCAAATTCATACATTTCTTTGGCCCAATTTTTGAGGCCACAATATGTAAGATTCAATGTTATATGTACATTTCCAAAATGCAATCACAGATAGCAGAGAGATGTTCATTCATTCCCATGGAGTACAGCTATTGTGTGGACAAAGGTTGCTGGGGACCGTCGGATGTTTGCAGAAAAAAATCTCCGCTGTTTTGAGTACCAAAAGGTGATCAGCCTTGTGGCTGAACGTTTAATTTAAGGTTAATTTCCCCCTTTGGTTTAAGGGTGGGTTCCCAAATTTAAAGAATAATTAAAGGATGACTTTAAAATTTTTTATGTTTTTTCATTGGCAATGTTAATTTCAGTCACTAAATGATTTTCTGCAGCTGGAGGTGAATTTGATTTGCTGTAAGTTTTGCTGTTTATATTGCAAAAAGAAATTAAATTTGAAAAACCCCATTTGTTTTGTACTCACCCAAAAGAGATCTGCAAAAATCATATTTTTTTAAAATGTTAATAAATTCAAATAGTTAATTTTTTTATGGTGTTTTGATGATATGTTTTGCTAACATTTCAAGCTAATTATCTGTGGGAAAAATTTTTTGGACTAATTAAAAAAGTTTAAATTTTCACAAGGGAAAAAGTTCCCAGTTGCAGATCCATTACGGAAGTAC
>JAODAL010031344.1:0-48578 GCA_025379985.1 Phyllomedusa bahiana
TGAATTGGGCTATGAAAATGAGGGGAAAACGAAATTTCCGCCATTGTTTTTTGGGCTTCAATTTTAACGTTAGCCGTGCATATAAATGACGGATATCTTTACTATGGGGGTCGTAAATTGCAATGGTATAGATTTTAATAGTTTTTTTATTTTTTAAAAATTTTTTACACAATAGAAATAGGGTTGTGACGAAAACACCCTAGCCCGCCGCCCGCTTGGGGGGACGCGGCCCTGACTTGGGGTGATCTCGACCTTGCGTGCCCACTAGGGGAGTCAAGGTCAGCCAGTTTCTTTTCCCACTGTTAACCCTTGCCACACGGGCACAGGGGAAAAAACAATGCTGCCCCATTTTCGTCTTTTTGTTAAAAGACCGGCCTTTTACCACTTATAGAGGGTCAGGAACCAAACCCCGGGGTAGCTATATATATAGCCCGAGAATTAGGGTGCGAGGCTTTTATCAAGACAGACTAACTCAGTTAAATTTTATAGTTTTAAATTAGCCTTGGGGGGGCACACTAGACGGTAAATGACAAGATGGATAATAATTAAGGTCAGAGAGGGTGCAAATACAATTAGGTTAAGGAAAAAAGGCAGTTAAAAATAAGTCAAGTTACCTTGTTGTTTGGGGGGCCCCCCGATGGGGGGCTTTGTGGCCTGGCTGTGCGGGGGATGTCCTGGAACTTTCTTGGGGTCCCCCCCTCCTGGATCAACAGGAAGAGCCCCCCCCTGCTGGGGCCTTAATCTGTGAGGGGGCAGCCCACTTGGGCACCCCCTAACCCCCCTGGGACGGTCTTAAATCCCTTTCCATGGGGTCAGGTTTTGACCCAAACCCAAAAAAAGGACTATAACTCGGGAGGGCCTTGGCAAGAACCGAGCCGGTAGCATCATCAGAACCGGTGGATTTCCCCAAAGCCTGGATATGGAAAACACGCCTATTTATGGGGTCCCCCGGGGCCGGTTGTGGATATCTCAGTCCGCCCGGCCTTGGAACCCCCGGAAATGGGGGTGCGTGCGGGAAGTTCCCTATTTTGGATTGAACTGCCATGGACCATTATGAGGGTCCCTATAAATCGATATGAAAAATCGGAGACGACCCTGGGTGAATTGACAAATCTTTGAAGCTTGGGACTTGGACCCCAAAATTTGTTCAGTGCGAAATTAGGTTACATGAGGATCCTTTCATGGGTTGACCCCAAGCTGTGGCGACTTTCCCACAGAGGGGTTGGGGAAGAGAAAAAGTGCTGATTAACATGTAAATTGGCTTGTCCTGTGGTGGGGAAGTGTGTTCTGACAGATTAGATGGTTGGGGGGGAGGAAAGTCAGTGGGGATGCAGTGAAGTGAAATTTTTCCCCACATAGGCTGTAAAAAAAAATTGGTTTTATGTTAGTTCCCGAAGCCATAACGTTTTCAGTTTTTGGGATATGGAGTATTTGGGGTTGTTTTTTTTGGGATGAGTTGAAGTTTTTATTATACCTTATGGGGGGGGATATGCCCCTTTACACTTTTTTTTAAGGTTTTTGTGAGGCATTTTGAAAATAATACAGATTCCTGGTAGTGTTTTTTTTTTTTTTAACAGCGGTCAAAGGCGAAAAACTGACATACTAGTATTACTCAGCAGGTCGTAGATTACAGCGAAAACCAAAATTTTATATTTTTTTTGTTTTACTGCTTTTAAAAATAAAAAAAACTTTTATTCAAAAAGGAAAAAATGTTTTTGCATAGCCATAGTTGAGAGCCATACTTTTTTTTTTTTTTTTTCTTTTCTGTGTACGGGGCTGTGTAGGGGCTTGTTTTTTTGCGGGAAGAGTTGATGTTTTTATTGGTATAATTTTTGGGGGGACAAGAATTTTTGATCAGTTTTAAATCCGTTTTTTTGAAGGGCAGGGTGAAAAAAAATACTGCAACCCTAGTAAGGTTTTTGATTTTTATTTTTAACAGCGCTCACCATGCAGTATCCTATGACCCGTTTTGCTTTACTCTCTGGGTCGATACGATTACGGCGATACCCTATTTATATAGTTTTTTAAATTTTGAAGCACTTTTAAAAAAAAAAAAAAAAAGTGTTTTTATTGTGTTAAATAATATTTATGCATCGCTGTCTTCTGAGAGCCATAACTTTCTTATTTTTCCGTATACAGAGATGTGTATGGACTTTTTTTTTTGCGGGATGAACTGAAGTTTTAATTGGTACAACTTTTACGTCTATATGAGTTTTTGATCGCTTTTTATTTCATTTTATGTGCTGCAGGATGTACAAAAATCGCAATTCTGTGACTGTTTTTTGTTTTTGTTTTTTACGGCGTTCCACCCTGCGGGTTAATTAACATGGGCAGATTTATAGGGTGGGTCGTTACGCACACGGCGATACCAAATATGGGTACTTTATTTATTTTTGATCTTTTTTGGGGCGATTGGCGTTTGTAAAGGGGAAAAGGGCGGTTGTACGTGTTTTTATTTTATTTTTTGTTTTACTTTTTTTCACTTTTGACATTTTTATTTTTTTCACTTTTGACATTTTTATTTTTTTCACTTTTTTTCACTTTATCTTCTAACAGCAATCAGATTGCTTTTTAGAATGGGGCCAGTGAAAAAAGTATCAGTACGGGTGTACTGGTCCCCCATGAAAAGCTGGGAAAAAATTTCCTGTTTAATTATTGGTCTTTTATATTTTTTCAATATTCCAATTCACAATTTTTTTAGAATTAATTCCTGAAATTGTTATCTTGATTACCATAAAAACTTTTCGGGGGAAATCTTTTGTGTAGCGTTCACTTTTTAGCAGTCTCTCCATTAACAAAAGGCGGGCCCTGCAAAAAATTTCAAAAAATTGGTGAAAAAGGGTACATGGAATAAAAAAAGATCCACCTTTCCCACAATAAGTAAGGGGTCAAAAACTCTCCCCTCCCCCTTTTTCCCTGTAAAAATTGATCATAGAGCATGCCCACTAAAACCCCGTCATAGTGGGTCGACAATTTCTTCCCCCAAAGCCCTAAAGGTTCATTTTTAAGGGGCCATTCACCGGCTTATTTACCCCGCGGTTTTGGACCCTTATGCGCCCCGGTTTTGCGCTTGCATTTTTGGCTCCAACCCCGCCCGCAGAAACCCTACGGTAACCCCAACAGTTTCATAGAAAACTTTTGGATTCCGTCGTCCCCCCCGCTCGGGGAATCCCCCAGGGGGGGGGGGAAAAAAAGGAAAAGGGGGAAAAAAAAACACCTGCACATTTTCCAGGCGAAATTTAAGCGCCGTGGAAAATTTGAAAGTCTAGGGGGTGGGGGGCCCGCCCCCCCGCACCCCCCCCCTTATTCAAGCCGGAATTGCGAGGGAAACCCGGCCCTTCGCAATTAGGTTGAAAAAAAGCTGTGTGAACCCCGGCCCAAAGGGGGTGGTCCCCACGGGAAGAGACAAAATGGTCCTGTTTTGCGGCCATCCCCACAGCTGGGGGAGAGAGGGGGGGGGGGGGGGCGCTTTTCTCCGCGTTGACGGAGAAAAGGGCCCTCTTTTTTTCCACATTCAGTTGCCATATTCCGTAAAAAACCCGGGGAGGAAGAATGGGGCATGTAGAATGTTTTTCGGGCGGCCCGAAAAGGGGAAAAAAAACCGCCAGGGGGGAAAAACCCCGTGCGTGGGGCCCTTGCTGAAACGGGTTTTCCATAGCCCCCCAAATTGTATCTTTTTTTGGAAACGTTTTTTTCGGGCCCGTCTCCCAAAAAAAAAAACCTCCCAAAACCGTCTAAAAAATGGCAAAAAACCCTGTCCCCGGGGGGGACTTTGCCCAAAGGGGTTTTGCCTCTGAATTTTTGTTAATAACCACTCGGGAAAAATTTTTTTTTTTAACCTGCCTTCATAATCAGAGGGAGAACATTTAGGCTAGGTTCACACGGTTTTATTTGCAGGGCGTAATTACCCCCCGCAATTTAAGCCGTGTTGGCCGCGGGCCCGTGGGGGGGGGCCGGCACCTCGCCGGCCCTTTGACTATCTTTTCACATGTCACTTTCTCCCCCCGCGGGGATTCGCCGGGAAAGGGAGAGGGACTTTTAAAAATCCATAGTTCTCTATGGAAACTGTGGATTACCTTTAATGCCCCGGGGGCCGTTTTCGGGCCGTAATTTGCGCACCCCAGCGGGGAAAATTTAAGGACTGAAATATTTCCAGTTTTTAACCCGTGGGGGACAGGGGCCTTGGCTCAGTTTTTTCAGGGGTTTTTCGTTTTCAAAAAAATGCTTGAAAAAAAAAACTAATCATCTCCCATAAAATTCTAATGAAAAAAATGCCCTTTGCAAAACCCTTGAGCTTTTTTTTTGCCTTTTTTTTTAAAGGGTTCGTATTTTGCAAAATGTTTAAAAAACCCCCGGGGCCCGGGCAGAAAATTTACTACAGGATTTTCTAGGGTAAGGCGCCTTTTTTTTCTTTTTTTTTTTTCCGCTTTTTTTCCTAGGGAAAAACCCTCCAGGAGACCCAAGTCCCCCCTTTTAGTGGGGGGTTAAAAAAAGGTTATACTTTTAAAAAATTTGCATCCAAGGGTCTGTGTCCTTTTTTGAAATTTTTGAAATTTAAAATGATCATTTTTTGGGGCCATTTAAAAATTTTTGGCAATTCATTTATTTTTCACAAAAAAAATACTTTTTTTATGGATTTTGGGTGTGGGAATAAATTTTTTTGCGGTTTTTGGGTTTTCCCAAAAAATCCTTTTTTTAACATATTTGCCGTAATAAAGTTATCTCGCTTTGACGCCAAAAATCCGTTTTTTTTTTAAGTATTTTGGCGCCAAAAATGCTTTTTTTTTTTTTTTTTTCTTTTTTTCTTTTTTTACAGTTTTTGGGTTTCAAAAATTTTTTTTGGCTAATTAGCCCCCCAAAAAATGTTAAGAAAAAGTATTTTTAGCGCCCAAAATACGTATTAAAAAATCCCCTGATTTTTGCCCCCAAAATCTTTTAAAAAAAACCCTTTTATTTTTGACTTTAAAAAAGTGTTTTTAACTTTATTAGCGCCAAAATATTTTAAAGGGGAATTGTTTTTTGTGAAAAAAATCAGTTAAAAAACCGGATCCTGGCCCCAAAAAATTCCGAAAAAAAAAACCGGTTTCCTGGCACCAAAATCCGTAATTTTTTTTTTTTTTTTTAAACCCGGTCAGAAGGGGGTTTTAAATTTTTAGCCCCAAAAAACCCCGAAAAAATGCAGATCTTAGCACCAAAATCCACCCAAAAAGGGACTTTGGGGCCCAAAAATCCGTAAAAAAAAATGTTTTTTTGGGCGCAAGTGAGACCCTTATTAGCCCCAAAAATCCGTAAAAAAATGCAGATCTTTGCACCAAAATCCGTAAAAAAAAAAATAGACTTTAGGGTCAAAATCCGTAAAAAAAAAAAAAAAAAAAACTATTTTTGTCAAACGCGAAAAAAACTTTTTTTAAAAGCCCCAAAAACCCTTTAAAAAAAAATGGCATTAGGGCCAAAACCCATAAAAAAAGTTTTTTTGGAGACCAACGCAAGGTAACTTTATTAGCGTTTAAAATCCTTTAAAAACAACTCCCAAGATCACATAAAAAAGGCAGTAATGTGCTTAGATCCCGTTTTGTAGGGGGGGTTTTAAACCGGGCCAAATGGTTAATTTATGCATACATTAAAAAAAAGGCTTTAAAAACCAGCAAAAAAAAACCCTTTTAAAAAAAAGCGGCAAAAAAACGGGAAATTGCGGCAAAAAAACTGCCGTTTTTTCAGCTGCTTTTGACAAGGGGAGTGGAAGAAAACTCCAGTTTTTATGAAAGGGTTTTTAGAATTCGTTTTTTAGGTCGGGTTTTTTACCCCCTACAGGGTAGACCCCGGCCTTACAGTGGGTTTATTTTAAATCAGCCCGGTTTTGGTCCCAGCAGAAACAAATTCCATTTTGTTTTAGCCACCCGGGAAAATTGTGCTTTCCCCTCAGTGTCAATGCCGTGCTGGAATTTGGCCCCGGGGTTTTTCTCCCCTATTCCATTGTTTACATAGTATGAAGTTTGGCAAGGGCAGGGGCGCTTTCCCGAAAGGGCATCCCAAAACAGAGATCAGTTTAAAGTCCTTTGGGTTTGTGAGGGCCCAAAGCCCAAGATTATCCCGGGGCCAAAGAGAGTAGTCAGGTCTTTGGGGGGGAATTTTGGGGTCCAGGTTTGTACTTTGGGAAATTTGGTTATGATCTTTAAACCTGGGTAGATTTTTTTTTGCCTTTTGTGAAGCATGTCTTCCTGGAAGGGTTTCCCCTCCAGGGAAAAACCCCTTGCATATATGGGTCCCCTGATCTTTCAAAAGGGAAAGGATTGATGCCCAAAAAATTTGGGGTTTATAGTGCCTACGACTGGGGGGAATGGGTCCAGAGAATTGGGCCCCCAAAAATATTTCCAAAACCATTTAAAATAAAAAAACCGTTCTGTTTTTTCCGAAAAAATTGCAGGGTGTTTGTTTTCTGGTGTTTCTCGCTTGAAACGTTGTGGTACATTCATTCATTGAAGCAGAAAAAAAAGGAAGGGCCCCCTTTCCCGTCTTTAAAAGGTCCCCAAAACCCCTGTTTCCCCCCTCCCCCTTATTTAGTGGTGCCTTTTGGTTTTGGTTTTTTTTAAAATACTTTCCCGTGTTAAAACCCGGGGCGCAAACGGGGCTTTTCAAAAAAAATGGGAAAACTTTGGCCCCTTTCTTTTGGATAATTACCCTTTTTGGAATTTTTCTTAATAAATTTTACCCAAAATTTTCCCATGGACATCGCCCAAAAGATACGGGGAGGTCCACCGGCACTAAAAACTTTTTTATATTCCCACCAAAGCCCAAATTAAAAAAACCATGGCTTTTTTAAGAGGGAAAGGTGGACAAAAATGAATGGGCAACCCATTTGTTGGGGCTTTGTATGGGGTACATGGGGGGTCCCTAAAGATTTGGTAATGTATTTTGGCCTTGGGGGGCCTGCCGGGGGGTGGGAATTTTTAAGGGGGTTTTTTTTTTTTCAAATGCCCAATTTTTTGGTTTTGGGAATTCCCCCCCTTTTTTTCTTTTATTACTTTTACATCTAGGGAAAACTTCCCCTTGCTATTCCTATTTTTCCCCCTTAAAAAAAAATGCCCGAAAGCATACTGGGAACATTTCCCCAAAGGATTTGCAAAAAAATTTTTTCCTTTCTTTTTGATTTTTCCATTCAGTAGTTTTTTTATAAAAAGCATGTGCGCTTTAAACCCCTTTCCTTTTCCCCAAAAAGAAAGGAAAAAAAACCCCAAAAAAAAACCTCACATAACCCCCCTTGTTGGTCCCCGTGGGGGCCTGTCCCCCCGGTCGCCCCGTTAGGTGCCCCAAAATTGTTGTTTTTAAAATTCCAAAAAACCCCGGCCCAAACCCCCCCCAAAAAACCCCCCCCCTTAAAATTTCCAATTTTAAAAGAAACCACGAAGGGCGTAACAAAACCCAACTGAAATTCCGTAATGTGTTAAATCCTTTTTAAACAAACTTCCGGGGCAAGGAAAAACTTTTGGGGAAAAATTTTTTTGGGAAAAAAATATTAGCCCATGTTCCAATTAATTATTAAAAGGGTGGGACCAGGGACAGGGGGCAAAAATTTGGGGCAAAAACACAGAAAGGTTTGGGGGGAAACATCCCAAATCATTCCCTTGGGGTTTCGAATTTTTTTAAATACCCTTTGTTTAAAAAACCCCTTTTTATAAAATCCCCCCCCCCCCGCCCCAATGAGGAGGGCCCCCACGAAATCCCCTTTAAAAAAAAAATTGGGAGGGGAACCCAAAAGATTTTTTGGGGGCCCCCCAAAACTTCCCCAAAAATGGTTATTAAGAACCTGAAAAAACCCCCCCCCGAAAATTCCCAAATTTAAAAGGAAAACATTCCCCCCTTTTCCCCAACTCCCGTGGCCTTTTTTTTCCCCTTTTTTTAATAAGGTACCCTTCCTAAACCCCCCAATGGTTTTCTAATTTCCCCCTTTCCCAAAGGGAAATTCCCCCTTTAGAAAGGCTTGAAAACATTCCCCCCGAAAGGCCCATTTTTTAGTTTGCCCATTAGCTCCCCAATTGCAATTGGCAGCTTTCAGTGTTTTTCCCCCCTGAAAAAACCCACATCCAGAAATTTTTATAATTCGGCACCCCTTCCCGGCCTATTTCCAAAATTTAAATGCCCCCAAAAAAAAATTTTTTAAAAACCCTTCCCCAAAGCTTGAAAGCAAATGGGTCCCTTTTTACAGTACCTTGGTTAATTTGGAGGGTTGCCAGGGGCCAAATTTTTGTTTTTGCATGTCCCCTAGGGGGGAAACGGATTTTTGGGTGCCTGATCGGGAAAACACTTTGCAAAACCCAAATTTTAAAAGAAAAAAACCCCCTGGGTCCCTTTCCCAATTAAAACCCGGGCTGGGGTGCCCCGGGACCAAAGGTTTTGGAAAAAAGGTTCCCAAAAGGGACATTTTTTCAGTTGGTTCCCAAAATTGACCCAAAGGGTTGAACCCAAAGGGTCGTAAACTTGGCCCCCTTTACCCCTTCTTTCCCAACCCAAACCCCCCCTGAAAAAGGTGCCTTAGGGTGCATTTGGGGGTCCAAAAAATGCCCCAGTGGCTCCCCCAAGGATTTTCCCCTAAAAATTTTCCCGGTTTTTCAAAAATGTTTTTTCGGGGGGGCTCTTCTTCCCTTGTTTTTTTTTTTTTACCCAAAAAAAAATTTTTTTTTTTTGGGGGGGGAAAGGGGGGGGGGCGTTAAAGGGGGGGATTAAAATTTTTTTGGGGGAAAATTTCATTTTTTTAAAAATTTGGGGGTTTTAAAAAGTTAAAAAACTGAAAAACCCCTTGGTAAAAAAGCTAATGGGAAATTTAAACAATTTCTCCAAAGAATTATTGACAAAAATGGCCCCGGCCCCCTTTGGGGAAAATTTTCCCAAAAAATTTACACAAATTGGGGGGCTTTGTTAAGGCCCCCCCCCAGCTGCCCCCCCCCGCCCTGAAAAGCCCAAACCCCCCCCCTCCCCCCCCCGAAAACACATTTGTGGGGGAAAACCCCCTCCCTCTGCAAAAAATTTGGCTCCCTTTCATTTGGCCCCCCCCCCCCAAAAAACCCCCCCCCTCCTAAAAGGTGTTAAATTAGCTGGGCAGGGCCCCCATTGAAATTTTAAGGCCCCATAAAAAGGGGGGAACATCTGCCCCCCCCCCCCCCACCCTCAAAACCCCAGCCCTCTGGCCAATCCCCATTTGGGGAAAAGAAAACCCAAAATTTAGCCCCCCCTAACGTCAAAAACCCCCCCCCTCTGCCAACCACTTTGCCCCCCCAAAAAACAAAACCATTTCACCCCCTTAACTTCACCACAGCCCCCACAAAATTAAACTTCCCCCCACCCTTTAAAAAAACACCAACCAAAAAACCCCCCCCCGTATTTACACACAAAGGGCCCACCCCCAGCCCCCCAACCCCCACACCCCCAGCCCACACCCCAGCCCATCACACACACGCAGCCCCAACCCCCCGGGCCCCAACCCCACCAAAGCAGCCCCCCCCCCAGCCACACACACACCCCCCCCCCCCCCCCCACACACCCCCAGCCCCAACCCCCCAGCCCCCCCCCCACACCCCCACCCCCCCCCCCCCCCGTATCACCCCAAAAACCCCAGCCCCCCCCCCAAAAAACCTCCCCACACCCCGCCCCGCCCCCACCCCCGCCCACACCAAAACCCCAGCCCACCCCCAAAACCTACACCCCCCCTCGCCCGCCCCCCCCCCCCCCAACCTCACCCCCCAAAACGAAACCCCCCACCCCCGCCCCCAAACCCCCACACGCAGCCCACCCCCCCCCCCTCACCCCAACCCCAGCCCACCCCCCCGCCCCCAACCCCCCACCCCCCCCAGGGGGCCCCCCCCCGCCCTCCCCCCACACACCCAGCCAAAAACCCCCGCCTCACACCAAAACCCCAGCCCACCCCCCCCCGTGTTTCACCCCACGCAAGGGCCCCCCCCCCTCCAGTGTCACACACACAGCCCCCCCCCCCCGGCGGTTTACACGCCGCAGCCCACCTTCCCCCCGGCCTCACACGCACGCAGCCCACTCCCCGGGCGTCAAAAACGCACGCAGCCCACCCCCCCCGGCGTCACACGCACGCGGGCCCCCCCCCCCGGCCTCACACGCACGCAGCCCACCTCCCCGGCGTCACACGCACGCAGCCCCCCCCCCCCCGAAGTCCAAAACGAAACCCCCCCCCCCCCCCCCCGGGGGTCACACGCAAGCCCCCCCCGGGGTCACCCACGCAGCCCCCCCCCCCCCCCCCCAAATGTCAAACAAACACAGGCGCCCCCCCCCCCCGTGTAAACCAAAACCCGGCACCCACCCCCCCCCCCCTCTCCCCAGTTTTCACACACACCCGTCCCCCCAGCCTCAGGGGGGTGTCGCTGGGGGAGAAAGGGGGGGGTTCCCCTGGGGGCCCCAACCCTTTTCTTCAGAGTGTTTACTTCAGCTGCAGCAGCGTCTGTCACCTCCCTTTCCCGTTCTCCAAACAGCTCCTGGGATCCCCAGGCGGGGCCCCTCCTCCCCCGCCAGCAGGGAGTCAAATGAAAAACCCCCCAAAAGGCAGAGAGGGGCCCGGAAACCGACTCCCATCCCCAAATAGCGCTGGAAAAACAGGAAAGGGGGTGACCCCCGGGGCGACGCTGCCCGCTGTAAGTACAGAGCGCGGCCCCTCCTGAGACGCCGAGAAAGAGGGGACCCCGTTGCTCCCCGGGCCCCCGCGGAGGAGGAGGGCCCTGCATGTCATCAGCGGTGACCCGGGCACCCCAGCGCGGGCCCAAACCATACACAGCGGCGCAGGGCCTCAATTTATGGTACAGAGAAAAAGGCCCCGGCCTGTTTTCTTTTACTATTCTATGAAATAAGGGGGCGGTGCCTGCCGGGGGGGCGGCGGGCCCCCCCCCGCTTTACAGACTGGCGGGCCCGGTAAAGGAGTAATGCCCGTACCCCCCTAACCCGGGGGGACTGTAGTGGGATCAGAAAGGGAAAGGGCAGGGGGTTTGGGCATGCGCTCTGTTGCTGCCCCCGATCTGGGAACCCCTAAAAAAAAAATGTATGTTGTGAGAATTTACACACATGAAAACATTTTTCCGCCATGGATTGTGAAGGAAATTTAAAAAGGGGTTCCCCCCAAATGAATTTATCCCTATTTCCCCAGAACCGGGGGGTTTTTGAGTTTCTTTATTTTTCCCTTTTTGCAATTTTTGCAGGTGGGTTCGAATGGGGGCGTAGTTAATATACACACCCTACTACTCCGTTCAAAGCCTGTGGGTCTAAAGAAGGTAGGCCCCCCAAATCTTTTCAAAATTCCCATCGCAGAGTTTTGGGCTTTAAATGGGGCAAGTAAATTTTTCTTTTAAGCCAGTTCTCGGTTCAAATCCTGTGGGACTGCCGGAGATGGTTGAGAACTGTTCTTAGCCTCTTTTAAATGTCTGTTAGGGCTTTGAAAAGGAACCCTGCCATTCAGGCGGAAAAAAACGGGACCCCATTTTTTTTGAAATTTGGGGGGAAAAGGCAAAACTTTATCCCTCAGCAATTATACATTTATGACCCCATCCCTTGGCAAAAAATTGGTTTGGGGGCGAACCATTTTAAAACCATTACAGGGCTTTTGGTGCAGCAAAAATCGAAACTTTGATCATTTTTTAATGGGATCTGTTGTGTTAAATGTCGAGTTTATTACATCTTAAATTAGTTGTGCATTTATGGCTCTTTGACTCATTGCTTCTAGAGGTGAGGAGATATTCCATTCATCAGATAGAAGCCCCCGTCTCTCGGCATCCTCTGCACCCTTTTATGGGATAAATTACCCTTTTTGGGCTTTAAATGGGTTTGGGGGTACGGGCGCCCTTTCATTTACAGGGGTTGAAATTTCATTTCATAACGGAGATGGGAAATTTTAAACTATAAAAAAGTTTTAAAAGAGGGCATAGGGCTTATTTATTTTTTTTTTTTTTTAAAATCTTACATTCCATTACCTCCTCCCAAAAACGTTCTAGCAGTTTATAAAAAAATGGGACCAAAATGGGGGGAAAGGCCGCGTCTGGTTTTTTTATAGGTGTTTTTTATGGTTACTTATCAGAATATTTATTTTGAAAAGGGGATTTAAAAGGATGTGTAAAGATCATTCCCGACAGAAATGGGTCACCAAAAGGCTGTAAATAGTTTTTCCAAAAAAATTTTTTATGCCCCCATTTTTTCTTGGGGCCGTTAAAACCCGGGGGCCCTTCCCCGTTTCAAATTGCACCCTCCCGTCCCCCATAAACACAAAGGGGAAAAATCTGAAACTAATACTTTAAAGAGCATATTCCAATAGGGAGCTTTATTTTTCAGATGTACCGATCAATGTTGTATCACCATAGAGAGATTAGTATATGGTAATTGTGTGAAGGGTTAGACTATATTCGTTTTGTAGTTGTGCTGTATGAAGGTCATTATATGAATGCAAGTTGCTTTGTATTGCTTTTTTAAGGCAAGTTCAATATGAACATCCCCATCTTTATGCTCTGTAATGATATTCTGCAGCCAGAACCCATCAGACAGCCTAGATGCATATGGTGTAATTGAGTTGTTCACAAGCAATCATTGATTTCTCATAAGGGCAGTTCTTACCCTCAAGACCTGGAGCTGTTCTTGGGAATGCTAAATTACCTCTTCCTGTGGCTTCTTCAGTGTGAATAAACTTTAATTCTCTTTATTCACCACCCTGTGCTGTAGTTATAGGCTAAAGGACCTTTTGGGTCTTTATTGCTGATGTATAGACACTTTGGGCCAGACTTAAAAAATACAGTCTAACACTTGTACACGAATATAGTGTAAACTTAGACTAGACAGTCTCAAAATAACCCACATATATTATAGTGTTGATAAATCTGACACATGATTAGATTGTCCAGTCTATCATTACACGTTTTATTAGTTGGCTCACTTTATGGCGCTAATTGCGGCAAAATTTTGGCACTTTTTTGTTACACATCATTAAGTGCCTAGATGTGCCCCTTCTTGCAAAGCTACGCCCTTTTAAAGCGGCCACACCACTTTTAACAAACAAGTTGCAGAAGTGTCTAAAACAGATAATAAATGTAGTGTAAAGAATGTACACCAGTATTTTTAGCGCAAATTGCACCAGTGTTCTGTTGCCATTGCCATAATAAATACACCGCCTCTTTCGGGCACCGCATTCTTCCTTAGAAGCAATACTTCTGAGGTGAAATATCTCGGTAGTACAGCAAGGGACGGTACACACCACAGCTCCCCCCCCCCCCCTCTGTATTTCATATCAAACTTAGAGCGGAAAAGAAAAAAGTGTGCCTCCATATCAAATTGGAGACCGTATGCCCTCATAATAAAGTTCTGTGTGCATTGGCCCGTGGACTCGTAAGACTATTGTTACATTCTGTATTCCTGATGGTTTATTATGTATTCTCACACTGGGGTGAGTACTAGACTGCAGCGCACAGGAACTTGCTTGTTATAGGTATTACATACTTGAGTATGTCTGTTTCTGTCATATTCCCTACATCTCAGATAGTATAGCAACTATATGCCATTTTAGAGATTTGTTTGGTAGGGTGTTAATAACTAGTCAGCACATACTTCTAAAGCACAAGAGGGTCGGCCCTATTCATTTCTATTATCCACAGCACGTAAACACCAGGAAGAAATGACATGTCACTTCCTCCTCCCAGCGTACAATACGCATGTAATGTATGCCGAGGAAAACAGGCGTAATTCATAGCTCTATATGAGAGCTATGACTTACCATAATTGCAGGGTGCATTTTGTGTGCACTGCAGCACAATTATGCGCCAAAACACATCCCACAATTATGCAGTGTGAACATATCTTAAGCTGAATGGGTGCGGATTTCCAACAGCATGTGTATAGTGGCACGTAACTGTGCGCACCACTATACACTGTGTGAACCTGTGTTATACCTGAGCTGGTGTATGACCTCTGTGTGGTCTC
The DNA here is from genome assembly GCA_025379985.1 of Phyllomedusa bahiana. Taxonomy (NCBI): domain Eukaryota; kingdom Metazoa; phylum Chordata; class Amphibia; order Anura; family Hylidae; genus Phyllomedusa; species Phyllomedusa bahiana. Next base: position 13,966 of record JAODAL010031344.1, read on the forward strand.
TATATGGCAGTGTTGTAGGTTATACCTGAGCTGATGTCTGACCACTATGTGGTCTCTATATTATTGTTATTACTAATGTATATATTTTATCCTGTGAGTGGTTGTGTTGCTTGGGGGGCCCAATTCACAGCTCTGCCCAGGGCCCATAATGCTGTTAAGACGGCCCTGATTAGAGATACCTTTATGTATGAATTATTCCGCCCTATATAATGTAATATAGAAGGTAACACACGTTTAAGTGTAACGACTAGTATATCACTGCATTAAAGAATCAACGAAGTTTCAGCTCACCTTAATAGCAGTTTGGCACACCTGGTCAATCCCGTGTTTGGTTCTCCTATGCTCTTGCTGGTGAGTCCGTCCTCCGTCGCGAGACGTGTCCATAAATGGGAAAACAAATAGCATCCAGCATCGGAGTAAGTGAAGGAGAATCTTTTATTGAAATATTCCAGTGCAGAGGGTATATATAAAAGGTATGGCAAAGGCAAGCCAACACGTTTAGGGTGCTTTCTTTCATCCTTGTTCACGTCTTAAAATCCATATCAAAGTGACCAGGTTAAATAGGGAAGTATCGTTACGTAATTCTCCACGTCACTTCCCATTTACCTTCACTATAGATATATAATTACAAAGACATATAAAACACTTAAAATAACTATGTATCTTATCATTGCCACATCAGTATACTACATACATATTACTGCAATCAAAGACTGTATGTACGGTTTAATGAATGTACGGCAAATCATTACGGAGGTTTAATCCTGCTGGCATTCTGGTTTGTAGCTCCAGAATCCAGTAAGCTTCACGTAGGCGAACTTTCCGTTGCCAGTCTCTGCCCCTCACTGGGCGTTCGACCTTTTCTATTCCAAAGCAAGATAAACTGCTCACATCTCCTGCGTGCTCCTCTATAAAGTGTTTGGCTACCTCTGAATATGTGACATGTCATTTTTTAATGCTATTTAGGTGTTCTGCTACCCGTGTTTTTAGCTTTCGGATACTGCATCCTACATATAATTTATCACATTTATTGCACCTTATGCCATAAACAATATGGTCTGAATCACAGTTAATGAACCTTTGTATGAGGTGTTCTTTTTGTTGTTTGAAACTACTCTTAAAAGTTTTAATTTTATTGGCATATTTGCATATATTGCATATTCAGCCTCCGCACGGAAAAAATCTATTTTGTGTGAACCAGATCTTCTTGTTTTGCTGGCTTACAAAAATGCTAGGGGAAACCTCATTACCAATTGTTTCTTTTTTTTTTAGGGACACAACAGACCCCTTTGTCCAAAATTTTCGCTAGTTGAACATCTTGCCTTAGTATATTGATGTTTTTAAAAAAGATATTTTTTATTTTCTCAAAACTTGCATTATATGGTGTGGAAAATACCAAAGTGTGTTTCTGTGAAAGATCTTTCTTTTGTGTTTGTTCATTGTTTAGATAATCTTTTTGAGTCTTGTTGTTCATTTTATTTAACGCTCTCTTTATTTGTGCATCTTTATATCCTTTGTTTTTTAATCTGTCTGTAATGTCCTTTTTTTCCCGTTCAAAATCATTATCACTGGTACAGGCCCTTCTTGCCCTGATTAATTCCCCCAGTGGGATGGCATTAAGTGTATGTTTTGAGTGGCTACTTTCTGCTCTCAATGTTGTATTTCCACTTGAGGGTTTACGATCTAGGGCTGTTGTTACTTTGGAAAGTGTAGTATCCCCTTTGAGTAAAATATCCAGAAATGGAATTTTTTCTTTATCAGACATATATGTAAATCCCAAGTTTTGTGTATTTTGATTAAGATAACTTACAAACTCCGGTATGGACGCTACATCGTGACCCCAAACTTTACATTGAGAGCAGAAAGTAGCCACTCAAAACATACACTTAATGCCATCCCACTGGGGGAATTATCAGGGCAAGAAGGGCCTGTACCAGTGATAATGATTTTGAACGGGAAAAAAAGGACATTACAGACAGATTAAAAAACAAAGGATATAAAGATGCACAAATAAAGAGAGCGTTAAATAAAATGAATAACAAGACTCAAAAAGATTATCTAAACAATGAACAAACACAAAAGAAAGATCTTTCACAGAAACACACTTTGGTATTTTCCACACCATATAATGCAAGTTTTCAGAAAATAAAAAAAGATATTTTTTAAAAACATCAATATACTAAGGCAAGATGCTCAACTAGCGAAAATTTTGGACAAAGGGGTCTGTTGTGTCCCTAAAAAAAAAAAAAATAATTGGTAATGAGGTTTCCCCTAGCATTTTTGTAAGCCAACAAAACAAGAAGGTCTTGTTCACACAAAATGGATTTTTTCCATGCGGAGACCGAAGATGCAATATATGCAAATATGCCAATAAAATTAAAACTTTTAAGAGTAGTTTCAAACAACAAAAAGAACACCTCATACAAAGGTTCATTAACTGTGATTCAGACCATATTGTTTATGGCATAAGGTGCAATAAATGTGATAAATTATATGTAGGATGCAGTATCCGAAAGTTAAAAACACGGGTAGCAGAACACCTAAATAGCATTAAGAAAGGACACATCACATATTCCGGGGTAGCCAAACATTTTATAGAGGAACACGCAGGAGATGTCAGTAGTTTATCTTGCTTTGGGATAGAAAGGGTCGAACGCACAGTGAGGGATGGTGACTGGCAATGATTTGGCGTACATTCACTAAACTTTATATACAGGCTTTGATTGCAGTAATATGTATGCAGTATACTAATGTGGCATTGATAAGATGCATAGTTATTTTAAGTGTTTTATATGTCTTTGTAATTATATATCTATAGTGAAGGTAAAAGGGAAGTGACGTGGAGAATTACATAACAATACTTCCCTATTTAACCTGGTCACTTTGATATGGATTTTAAGCCATGAACAAGGGTAAAAGAAAGCACCCGAAACGCGTGATCAGGAGCTTGAGGTATGGCATTGACTACCCAAATAAGTGGCTGTTTGATGGTAGTGGTATCCCCCCCTCTTTGAGAGTCTAAACCAATTAGCAGTATAGCAGGCAAAAAACCAACAGGGTAATTTTTTGACAATCTGAATCTACCAATAGATGAGCTGAAAAATATATATTCAAACCTGTCACAGGTAGGTTCCATTAGGTGTTAGTAGTTCACTGTGATCAGCATTAAGGTACTATGTTCCACAAGGAGCGATCGCCACCATTCACTCAGCTAGGTAACACTGTACTGTTAAATCCTCTGTCAATCACACAGGCTCAACCAATGTGTTTTAATATCTATAATGTGTCACTGCTGTTGGTGAGAGTGTATCTTTGTGTTAAATAACTGCAAAAAGAGCAAAATATCATTTAAAAGTAAAGAATTGAACGTTATGCAGTGTCATATCTTCAGTGTTGTCCCATGAAAAGATGAAATACAGTATTTACCAAAATTTGAGGTACTGTATATGAACATTGTCTTTACAATGCAAGTACAATCAGACTTACTGCCTATATCTTAGAGGTCCCACTAGACATGGCGCATGCGCAGCATTTGATACTGCTTGCGATGACCTCTCTGCCTAAGGAACGTCAATCATTGGTATGTTTAGGAACCGGTCACTGGGACCATTTATCTGAACGTTACCATCTCCATGACTCAACTCATGCGCTGATCAAACTATTATTTTAGATAAAGCAGGTATTGATTACACATATTGGGACCTATTTAGAAGTTATTCTCCTACCTATACTGCAGTTGTGATGCTTTCAGTGGGTAAATGCCACTGTTGGGATCCTTCTTATTCTGCATTAAATAAGCAGATTAACAATAAAAATATTCAATATAAAGGTTTCCATAGACTAAATGTGTAATGGATTACAAACGTTCATTTTTATATAGTTACAATAGTTTACAAAATCACTTAAAGGGGTTTTGCCAAGAAGTGATTTCCTCAGCTAACAGTTTGAACTTGAGCCTTGAAAAGAGGGGCGTTGTGTTTCTGTGTTTAATAAAAAAACAAGTGCCTCCTCTGTGATGTCATCACTCCACCTCCCATGCACGTTTCCGAGGTTCAGTCTCTGTAGTTGACCAAACATTGTTTTGCTAAATTACAGAGAATAACTATTGTGCACAAGTTAAAAGGTTTTGTTTTCTCCCACTTATCTGCTCAGGAAGGAAGATTAGCTCCAGGCAGGCAGGTTTCTTTCATTCCTTCATAAACTGCTTGACTCGGCGAGGACCAAGGGCTGAGCAGTGAGCCAAGGGAGCGTCTGCAATCTTTACTCTGCTAATTACATTGCAACCAGTGGATTCTCTATACAGGACGCACAGGAACATTTTCCCCAGTCCCTTAAATGCTGCGGGGGGGCGAGGCGGGGGAAGAAGGGCTGAGCAGGGACTGTCTGCAATCTTGACTCTGATAATTACATTACAACCAGTGGATTCTCTATACAGGAGACAGACTTTTTCTTCAGTCCCTTCAAAACTCGTTCATGTTCCCTGCCATCAAATAAGACGTTCAAACCACGCAAGCGCGGCCAGATCAGCTCCTGGTCGTGTCTAATGTAAACTGTCAGGAAACTAAGGGCATGTAATTAATGCTGTAGCTGTCACAGGCTTCACTTTTTTTTTTTTAATGACATATATTTAGAAAAGTGATTAAATACCCATTTTGGAGGATCCCACATCAACATTACATTGTGGCAAAACCCCTTTAACATTTGATATTGCACTTTCTCTGTTTCAGGCATACACATCTCTTAACTTTCTGTATCTTTTCTGTTTAAGTATTGTTGGCGATGGACTGGATTTAACTTTGGTTTTGACTTATTGGTCACATACACGAACCGCTACATCATTTTTAAAAGGAACACCCTAAATCAACCATGCAGTGGTTCTGTCAGTCTGCAGCCACAAAGGAACATTGCATTCAGGTACGATACTCTATTTCTATTATTGGTAGATGTAATAGGCAGAAAAAAAACTTTCTATATGCATGCTGTTGAAATGATAGACAAGATGGTTCACTCCTCAGTGAAATTGTGTTTAGTATCGGGTGAAACTGTCAGAACAGAAAAGTAGCACTAAACTTAAAGGGGTTGTCTCACTGCATCGATTCATCTTACCTCAGTCCTGTTTTCTCAGTTTAATTTATGAATTCAGGGACGTGTTTACTGGCTTCTATTGGTCTGCAGTGATGAGCTGCTGAAGAACCAGGTCTGTAGCTATAGCAGCCAAGCCCCGGCAGGAAGATAAAAAACGGTTTGAGCTTAGCGACCTGAGGGCTGATCAGCCCGTAAAAGGGGGGGATATCTCAAAAATAGGTAGGCATGCAAGGGAAAATATTGCAAAGTGACTTGTTTGTGCAAGATCTTTAACATAAAAAGCAATCCTTGTAGTGAGACAACCCCTTTAAACTCACATTAAAAAAATTAACCGAAACATGTAAGGCTTTTTCACACACCCCTGTAAAAAGAACAGAAGGGAATAGCATGTGTTGAGAATTTGAAGTCAAGATGAGTTGAAGATTTTAAAATTGCTTATGCGGCGCAAGCATGTTCTACAGCGCTGTACACAGGTTGTGATTTCCCCTACCCCGTTTCCCCATGCAGGTTTTTAAAACCCTTTTTCACTAAAAAAGTTTCTACTTAGTGTCTGCAACCCCGTCAGTTATTGCCGTAGCAGCAGTGACTGCATTCACTATAAGGGGGGTGAGAAACTACACCAAGAAGTATTTAAAGTGGTTCTCTATGAATATTCAGTCTTTCTACAAAAAATAGTGTTTCAGGAGGACAATCCCTTCCCCATTAGGATTGCCTTAGCAGATTGTGGAGCGCTGGTGGTCACACATGCTCAGTAGCGCAGCCCCCACTCCCTGGTCCTTTTCCCCAAAGGGGGTATTTTGCTTTGTGCCTCGACCCCAATAAGTTGGGTTGAACGTTCCCCAACCCCATGCACTTGGGTGGGCAAAAAGAACAGCGGGGGAAACCCGGGGCAATTTGTAACAGTGATCTTCAACGGGAGTGGTTTTTAATAGCTGCAATTAAATAACTATGAAAAGATGTGAGATTTAATTATTAGACAACACTTTAAAACGGTTTTTTGTTGTGTGGAGGTATGCCCAGATATCCTGATCAACTACCACCTTCCCCCTACATACAGTTAGATTACGCGATAGTCCCAGACACCTCCTGCTGATGCTTGTGAATGATTAGATGTAATTGAACACAGGTGATCAGCAGGAAAGTTTTTTATTCTGCCCCCGGGTGTATTGGTTTGGGGGAGATTTATTTTTAAGTTTTGGGTTTTTGAAGCCTTTTCATACATTAAAATTAGAGAGGGGTGAATCGATTCTAAACGAAGGGGGAATTCGTTTAGAATTTCAGGAAACTTGGGTTGGAACAAAGTCGAAATTTGGGGTTATTGGGTGAACGAAGTGTGGCTTTTTGATTGAAAAAAAATGGCCTGGGGCAATGGCGTTACATGGGGAAAAAAAAATCGGGAGGAAAAAGGGCATAGCCTGCATGCTGGCAGAGGTAAAACAATCAGACCGGGGGGATTCGTGACTAGCACTATATAAGCCCGGGGGCGCGACCCCGGGGACTCACACTCCTCTCACTGTGCCATCGGGGAAAAGGTGCTGCCGGGGCTGATAGCTCTTACTGAAAAAATTGATTTTTAAAGCATTTCTTTGGGGTGTCTCAGCTTTCTCAGAGACGTTCTCTTAATGTTCTTTTTCTAATTTTTTTTTGGGGTATTGGATCTAAAAACCCGTGTGCTCCACAAAAAGCTGCATATCCCTTCAAACCAAGGGGGATCTGGCCAGTTTCCTGTTGTATTTATTTAAAGAAACAGGTTTTTTACAATACAAATCCCTTATTTTTTTCTGCTCAAAATTTTATTTCGCAATTTACACCATACATTAAGCGTTGTTTTGCTGGGTGCTGACCCCAAGAAAACGTTTTTTTCAACGCCAAAATAATTTCATTTTTCTGTAGCCTAGTTACAAAAAGGGTTAATTACAAATGATCTCTTGTTGTGGCTAGAAAAAAGCAATTGTAACACGCTCAAAGTACTATTTTTTGGGCTAATTCTATTGCCAAATTTCATCCAGGGGGTTAAATTAACGTTTTTTTGCTGGTGTGCTGACAAAAATAAAACCCCTTTTTTCAACGCCAAAATATATAAAATTTTTCCGTGCCCAATTCATGTCCAAGGTTTAAATTTAACCTGTTTTGGGTTTTACATTAGTAAAAAACCCCCTGTTTTTAAACGACACATAAAATAAATTTTTTTTGCCCTTTGTGGAGCGCAAAATTTAATCCAAAAGGGTTCCCAAGTTGTTTCTGGGGTTATTTGGGGTCAAAAAACAGGGGGGTATATTTATCATTAGATATCATCATCAAACATGTCTGTACATTTTTGAACAAACAGTATGTCCCCACAGAGAGGTGGGAGGCTCTGACCTGCGGGGGGAATGGCACAAAATTCCGGAACAGGCCCAGGTGCAACACAGCAAAGGGGAGTCGCAGCAGGGGTATCGGTGGGGGCCCACAACTGCCGCGCCATCAGCGGCCGTGTGTTGTTTTGAACCCCGGGTTCTTGATTGGGTTTATAGGGGCATCCCCTTCCCCCAGATGACACTGACAACCCAGCCAAAAGTCGGGGGGAACCCCAGACACAACCATTAGTTTTGGGAGGCCCGGGAAAAGGGTCAGGCCCTCACCTGTCCTCAGCCCGCCTGGTCCCCCCCCGGTTCCCTCGCCCGAGATCTACTAGTGGTCTGGGCTGCGCCACTTATAGCGAGGGTGCAAATTTTAGGAGGGCTCAGCCTACTTGGCAGCGAAAAAAAATTGGGGCCAATATCGCCCTTCTTGCAGTTGGCGCAAAGTATGATGTGGAGGTGGGATGGGAGGGCATGTTGTAAGGTCAGCCCGGCTACCCAAACCCGGGGATGAGGACCGAGGCGATGGAAAACAAATAATGATGAAAGTAGCCGACCCCACTTGGGAGGGGGGGAGGCAAGGGCTTCATCATCGTCAGGAAAAGGGGGTAGCTTGGCGTAGGCAGCAAGGCAGCAAGTGGGTCGTTGGGCCGGGTTCGGGGATAGCAGCGTGGAGGTCGGGGGGGCCAAGCGGCCACGGGGGAAAAAAACCGCTTCGCGGGGCCAAGAAAAATGGGACAGGGGGGCCGCGAGGCACGGCGGCCAAAAAGTCACCAGTGCGGAGCGTTGGCGGGAAATGGGTACTCGGCGGTGTGGGGGCAGTTCTTGCTAAAACCGAGGGCCAAAAAAGGGTATATGTAGAATCTGTAGGCAGAAATGAAGCGTGGGGGAGCTAACTTGGCCAAAACGGCCCTGCGTCAACACATGCAGCGTCACCACCTGGCCCGGGAGAAACTGGCTCAGATGTGGGGGTCCAAACTGCCGCCGCGAAAAAAGCCCTTTTGGCCCATGCCATTGCAGCCAGTGGCTCCACCACCTCTACAGAAGGGAGTTTTTCTTTTAATATCTCCGGTCCAGAGCTCCTGCCCCGCTATCATGGGGCCCACTCATTCGCAGGCGATTTCAAAAACAAGTATGCGTCCAAACCTCCTAAGGTGCAGCCGACCGGCTCCGTCCAAAGGGTTGGTATTGCAGTCCCCCCCTTTCCAAAGGTGGACCTGCACCTTTCAGAGAATAATGGCTTGTCCCCAGCCAAGGGAAAAATTTCCAAGCCGAAATTTTTCTTTTCCAAAAAGGCAGTACCAGCACTTCAAAATAGTAAAAACAGAAGGGGGTAGCCCTTGGCTTCGGTTTGTTTGCAAGGGCAGGGCAGTGTGGACGTCTGGAGCTGAAACAGGGGGCCGTACAGTCCTTTATCCCCACTGGGTGAATGTGCCCCAGCCCAGGCACCCAAAAACTTGGACAGGAGAGCCGCTTTCTCCCCACTTGTCAAACTCTGCTCCTGCCCAATGTCCCCCTCCTCCTCCCCCACCACCACCATCTCAGCCCCCCAAAAGTACTGCTCCATCATACCCTTGTAGGGCACAGCGGTGTCCGCTTTTCTACACCTGGCTTGCCTGGGCGAACGAACACACGGGGGAGGAACGCTCCGCTCTGCACAAGAAATCGGGTGGCTTTCTCCCCCCAACTGCAATCGGAACCATGGTGAGGGAAAAGGGGGAGGAACATGGGTCCCGCGCACCGAGGGGGGGTTGGCCCCATGCGCCCGCATGGCGCACATGTTCAATCTGGTTGGGAAAAAGGGTTCCTAAGTTTTCCACCGATCTTCAAACATTCTAAAAATGGCCAGGAAACTGTGCATGCATTTATTCCTTTCCGTACAAAGCCAAACACCCCCCCGAGTTGGCAGCGGCAAAACGGCCCCCCCCAAACACCCCTTTTGATATCGATTTTTCCCCCCGCTGGAATTCCACCCCGGGGCCCCCTTTTTGGCCGGGGACTGTATGAACGGGAGAGGGGCCCAATTAACGATTTTTTGTTTGATCCAGGCAGCCCAGAAGTATTTTCCCCTGGTAACTTTGTGTCACCAGGGGCGCTCTTTCCGTGACCCCTTTGCCGTTTTTTTGAGGCCTTTCCCAGGGGGGCGACGTTATTTGTCAGGGGCCGGGATTTACGGGATAAAATAACGTCATTCCACTCCCTTTCATTTTTTTCAGGAACAGTCTGAAAAATCTTTTGGGCGGGGGACTGGAGCCCGTGGCAAATTACATCCCCCAAGGGCCACATGAGTCCGGGGGGGACTAAAAGGGGGAGGGGGGGAGGAGGACTTTTGGAGCAGAAGCATTGTCTGGTTGAAATGAGTGGATTTTCAACCCGGTTTGAAAAGAGAGGAGGGGGCAGGAGCGGGCTGGAGGAGGGGGAAATGGAGATGGGGGAAACGAGGCAGATAAACCCCCAAAGCACCGTGGAAGTATACAGGGGGAAATGAGGCGGGGACCCCCCGGGAAGTCACTTTTTCAGAGGGCCCCCGCAGCATGCTTATTTCCCTGGTTTAAGGGCAGATTGTAGCTCTCCCAAGGGAACTTCGGGCCCTCTCCCCCTTTTGGGGCCCCCTCGCCCCGGGCCCAAAAAGGGGGCCCTTTTTTCCCCTATTGGGAGGGAGGACAACCCCAAATTACTTTTGGGGAAATCCCCTTTGTCATTTTGGCCGTTCCCTATGTGGGGCATCGTCCTCCTCTGACAGGTCTGCCCGGGGGGTTTTCCTCAGCGTTTCACGAAATACTGCCGGGGGCTGCTGGGGGAAGGTGGGGGGGGGGGTGGGAGCAGTAACGCTCCATCACAGCAACCTAAGTCGGGGAGCCCACTAAAGAGAAAGTTTCCTTCCCCCCCTAGGGAGGAGGGTAGTCGCCAGAAAGCAGCAGGGACCTGGAGCGTCCCCTAAACCCAGCAGGTTGGGGCCTATTTGGGGACAGCACTTTTGCCACCCCATTTTAGAAAATCCGCTGGACTACTGGGCGGGAAAAACCTGGATGTGGGGCCGCAACTTCCCGAGTTTGAGGGGAAAAAGAAGCTTTCCTCCCCGGGCCAGTAGGGGGGCATCGAAAGCGGGTTTCAGTGGGGGCGGGGGCCATCTTTAACCCAAAGGAGAACCCGTTTTTTGTCCACGGGAAATGTGGAACGACGGGACCTTTGCCCAAGATGCGGGCCCGGGGGGATGGGCCCGGGATTTCCACACCCCCAATGCCTTAGGCTTTCATCGGGGTTCAAACTCCCCTGCCTAAGCCACTATTCTGGGGGGCCGCTACCCGCCTGTTGCCCCCTTCTGGGGCCGTTTCCCCTTTCTGCCTACCACCATCTTTCCCAGGGACTGGTTTTTGCCACCTACCTCCCCACGTTTTCATTGGCCACCCCTGACCCCAGCTGTTGCCCTGCCGCCGCACCTCAAAACTGTCCCTTTTGCCACTTGTGGCCCACTCCTTTTTTTGCCACCTCCAAAATGTAAATTTTTGCCCTGTCTGACCTCATGGCTGCTGGGGCTTTCCGTTCCCCTTCACACTGTGTCATTGTGGGCCCCTTTCCGACCTTTATGCTGGGTGCCCCCGGGGACCTCCCCTCTCAGTCAAATTTTGCCCCTCTGTGGCCTTAATTTCTGTTTTGCCCCCTCCAAGGAAAGTAAATTTTGCCCCTGCCTGATCCATGCTGCTGCTGTCGTGACCCCCCACAATGTGGAAATTTTTCCACCTTTTGGCCTAATTCCCGTTTTGCCACCTCCAGAATGTCATTTTTTGGGGCCCCTGCCTGAATAAAGCGCTGCGGGCCCTGACCTCCGCTCTGTCATTGTGGGAACTCTGTGGGTTCCTCCTTTTTTTGGGCCCCCTCCAGAATTCATTGTGCCCTTTCCTGACCCCCTTTCTGTTTCTGTTGTGCCTCCAAACGTGGGATTGTGCAAAAATGTGGCCCAATACTGTTTTCCCCCCTCCGAATGTCATTGTGCCACTGGGCCCGACCTCATGCGCGCTGTGGCTGCTTCCGTGTCCCTCCCAACTGTGTAAAATTTTCCCCCCTGTCTGGGCCTCATGCTGCGCTGGGGGGCCCTGCCCTGTCCTCCACACTGTGTCATTGTCCACTGGGGCCCGCCTCTTTCTGTGCCCCCGGGGACCTCCCCTCTGTCATTTTTGGGAAATTTTGTGGCTTCCTCCTGTTTTGCCCCCCTCCAAGAAAGTCAAATTTTTGCCCACTGGGGTGGAAACCCCATGTTCTGCCCGGGCCCTGGCCTCCGCTCTGTCATTTGCCAAATTTGGCCTTCCTCCTGTTTTGCCACCTACAAGGGAAAGTCATTGTGCCCCCTTCCGACCTTTTGGGTGCTGTGGCTGCCGGGCCCTCACCCCCACACTCCTCACTAATGGGGGCCCCCTAGCTCTCGCTTGTTTTTTTTTTCCCGGTTTTTTCTTTGGGAGACTTTAGGGGTACATTTTCCCCCTTTAGTTTTTTGGTTTAGTTTTGCCCTTTAAGTGGCCCCGGGGTTTTTTTTTGAAGGATTCCCAAAGCCGGCAGTCATTTTGCGTGCATACTAAAACACAAAATTGGATGAAGAACCAAACCAAGCTCCCTCTGCATATTTAAGCATGGCACAACATTTTTCAGCAACCCCGCAGGGTCTTTTGCAGCCTGGAAATAAACGCCTTTTTTTAAAGCGATTTGTGCCGAAAAATTAATTTGGAAAAGAAAAGAATTTTTTTCGGAAAAAATTTGGCGGGAAGGGGATCGGGGAAATTTTTTAAAAAATTTTGCCATCTCTAATTTTAAAGAATGTGGGATTTCCAAATTTTGATTCTTTTCCCGTAATGAAAAGGGGTTTTGGGACTAGAGGTCCGTTCTGTGCACATTTTGTACCATAAAAAGGGTTTCTAGACTTTGGATGCCGGGGGTTTTAGGACCTTTAACATTAAATTTGTTTTTTAATTTTTCAGTTTTTTACTTTTTAAATTTTCAAAATTTTCGGACTAAAACTTGTATTCCCCAGATTACGTTTTTGGGTCATTTGATACAAATGGTAAAGTCATCTGCAATTGAACCGTGGCCCATTTAGAACCCAGCCTTTTAAAAAAATCAGGGGCTGTACTATGTTTAAAAAACCATCTAGATCTCTAGTTCTGTTCCAAGAGGAGGCAGAGGGGGTAGATAAATTTGGGGGAGAATCTGCCCCGGCAAACCCCCGAGAAGGAAAAGGAAAAAGGGGAGGGTGGACCGATTTAGAGCTCACATTGCTGGTTTGACAAGTAAATTGCATTAGGTTTGTTTTTTCTGTGCATGGACTATCAGTGCTCCCGTCGCCTTGGGGGTTTTTTACCCCTTAATTTTAAACAGCCCCCCACATGCAGCCCAAAGGCCAACCAAAACTTAAACCAGTGAAATAGAGGGTATCCTATGCAAAAATTGATTTCCCTTTTGCAGTCGCGGGGTTTTGGGGGGGTTTTTTTCTGGGAGCCTTGGTTTGGGGTTACCAAAATTTCCTTCTTAAAAAATATGTTTTAAAATTTTCCCTTACCCTGGATGTTGGGTCTTTTTTTACAAGCTTTGCTGATACTGTTTTGATTTATATTGCAGGGGCATCTGGCTTGAAATGACTCTTTTGGTATAGAAAACAGAGCCTTTTTAAGCCTACCTTCACACTTAGGATATATTCACACAACGTGTTTTGGTGTGTAATTTGACATGTAATTTTCACAGAAGTATGCGCCTAAATACGCTTTAACCCTTTAAAGGGGTTCTCTTGGAAAAGAAGAAAAATAAATACATAAATTACATGTCCTAATGAAAAAAACCTAAATAACTCTAATTAGAAAAGTCTGTTTGTTTTGTCTAGGGGATAATCATTATAGTGGAACAAAATGGCTGCCGGGCTACTTCCTCAGCAGAAACCTGTCCTTCAGGAAGTAGGACAGACTCTGAGAGTTAGTTCCTGGTTAGGCTGACTGACATAACCAAGCTGAACTGACTTGTGTTATAAGGGGACAGCTCTGCAGAGTAGAAAGGAGACTGAGGGCTGTACACACTCATATGTGGTGTGGATATAGAATCTACAGCTCAACTGGGAGGAAGTGGCTGTTATGGGAAATGCAGGGCTCCTACAACTGTAGCTCCGCCCACTAGTCCCCTGAGGAGAAAGATCAAACATGGCGATAATATGTAATTTAACAGCGTCTGTCAGTAGTTAACAAGCTGGATTGTGACAGATAGTTACTGCGTATCTTTACTTATTACTGCACTATATGTTCTTATTTTTTTGGGTTTCTCACACAACCTCTTAAGTCCCAGTCCTGAAAAGGCTTTAATGACCAGCAACATTTTTTAGTTTTCGCCTCGGTTTCAACAGTCGTAACTTTTTTATTTTTGCAATGACACAGTTGGATGAGGACTTGTTTTAAGCGGAAGAAGTTTTACTTTTTAGGGGCATAGATTATGTTTACATATAAATTACTGCAGATTTTTGTTTTTAATTTTTTCTTACACCATTCATATTTCACACTAGATAACCTGAGTCATGTAGGCACAATTACTTTTTAATTATTTTATTTTTTCTACACTTTGTTTTTGCTTTTTTTATAGTCCCATGAAGGGATAACTATTTTACATTTTTTTTACACTTAGTAATGTATTAGCATATTCATATATGCTAATACATTGCAATCTGTTTCAGACACAGGCAGCAGTCAAGGCCGCACACAGTCTGCCTTGACTGCAGGCTTGTTACACAGGCAGCCCTGGGGCTACTCTAGGTCCCCAGGTCTGACTGTGCACACATTCACCTTGCTCCTTCAGGTCACCGGGAGTCTCAATCACCCAATGGAGCAGGGGAATGCCCATTAATTATGCCGTGATCATGGACTGCAGCAATCAAAGGGTTAAGCGTCGGGGAGCAGAGGTTTCCTCCGCTTCCCGGCGCTTGCAGAGACTGCTCTAGGGTAAGGGCTGTTAAGCAGAGCTCTGTTGCTAGCATAGCTCCTTACAGCTAGAGATGTCGCTGCAGAAAGACTGTCTGCACCACCCGACGTCTGTAGTCCTTAAGCACAGCACTCATTGAGTGCACTGTAAAATCATCATCATTGTACAGACATTTACTTTAGTCCCATATCCTGCTGTGTGCACTGTGAGAGAATTGACATATCTTTTTTTTTTGCATCGTTTACTCACCAAGAAATACAAAAGTATAGGAGGCAGAAATCTGCCTTGGACTAGTGCGAGTCTTTTTTTTAAATTGAAATTAAAGAGGACCTGTCACATAGATTATAGCCCCCCTTGCTGAGGACAGCACAAGCCAGTGTCAGACCTGCTGTTTCCAGCGCTGTGTCCCTTATTTTGTAAGATGCTGGAGTTTGAGTATTTAATGCTCAAATCTGCAGTTTTCATTCTGAAAAGTCAGTTTTTCTCATACTCTGCCCACCTGAGGCTAACAGCTGCTCATGAATAAGATTTGAGCATTAAATGCTTAAACTACTGCATCTTACAGAATAAGGCTATGTTCACACGGCTTAACTGCGGGGCGTAATTACGCCGCGGGAGTGGGGGAGCGAGCGGGGGGCCGGCACTTCGCCGGCCCATAGACAATCACTGCTAGCGGCGCGTTTACGCCGCTAGAAAGTGACATGTCAATTATCTCCCCGCCGGGCGGGCAGATGAGACGTAATACATAGTTCTCTATGAGAACTGTGAATTACCGTAATGAATGAGCCGTTTTCGGCCCGTAATTGGCGCACTCCGGCGCGTAATTACGGACCGAAATACGGCTCATTTTAAGCCGTGTGAACATAGCCTAAGGGACACCGCGCTGGACACAGCAGGTCTGTCACTAGCTTGTGCTGCCCTCAGCAAGAGGGGCATAACCTATGTGACAGGTTCTCTTTTTAAGCGCTTGCAATCGTGTAATTTCAAGGAGCAGACAAACACGTTTTTCAGCACACAAAAGTAGATGCTGGAAATTCGCTGTGTGAGCTTATTATTACATGCGTGTTTTTTTTCTTCTCGTTTACTTTTTCCTTTGCAAATTATGTGAAACTCATGATTTGTGATTGAAAAACATCACAAAAAATCCATCAAATGCAATAAACATTACATGTGCAAGAAAGATAAAAACAAAAAAATAATGGACATTTGTGAAGAAATAAAAAAACAACTTGCCTAAAAAAAAATGCCACACCTACATCATGCTGTTTTTGGAGAAAAAAAAACTGCCATTGACCTAAAAAACACCGCAAAGTAAGGAATAAAATGCCACAAGTAAAAAGCAGTGTATGTAGTGTGTTTTACCATCATTTTCTGACACTTGTCTAGGTCACGCAGTCTTGCAGGCTGCTGTGGAGTAGGTGACCTCATTTTTACTCTTGTATCCTATCCTGAGGACTGCTTTGGGGGTAACTGCCAGGGCCTGTTTCCCCCAGTGACGTGAATTAGAGAAAGGGTTGCAGGGGTTTTTTTTGTGTGTACTTCTCCTAAAATTCTTTTCTCGTCCACTTTAAGGGACACTGTTCCCATTTTTTAATGTAACTATAGTTTATATAGTACTTAGAATCCATATGGGGTTAACTCTTTGTCTTTAGGAGTGGTAAACCTATAGGAGTAGGGACATAAGTGTTGGCTGAAGTATAGCACTGCTACATTAAAGTCTGGCAGGATCTGTCACTTTAGGTGAGAGCGGTTAGTATTCTAGTTGCAGTTTTACTACTCTGTACACACACAGCCATTCACAAACCTGCTAGGGAGCCACAAAAAATCTCCTCATATGCTAATTCATGATTTTCTCGCTATCTGAAATGAAATCAGAATAAACCTTACCTGTGTTAGGTTTTATTATTTATATTTGCCAAATGACAGAATGAGAGAGAGAATTTTTAAGGCATTTTTATTACTTTATGCAAAGTAAAACGTTTATTTACACTTCATTTGGGACAGCCCATATGATGAGGTCATGTCTTTGGCAACATCTGAGTTAGAGACACACCTGTGGATGTATTTTAATTCACACCAGCAACACACTGCTTCTGTGTGTAACATGATGGGAAAATCTAAAGAAATCAGCCAAGATATCAGGAAGAGAATTGTGGACTAGCACAAGTCTGGTTCATCCATGTGTGCAATTTCTAGATTCCTGAAGGTGCCTCGTTCATCTGTACAATCCATTATATGCAACTACATACAAGGTGGGAATGTCCGGCCATTATACAGCTCAGGAAGGAGACTGGTTCTGTGACTCAGATGAACGTGTTTTGGTCTGACATGTGCATAACAACCCAAGAACAAACGCAAAAGACCTTGTGAAGATGCTGGTGGAAGCTGGTAAGATTGTGTCATTATCCACAGTGAAACGAGTACTGTATTGACATGGGCTGAAAGGTCACTCTGCCAGGAAGAAGCCATTACTCCAAAAGAAACATATAAAAGCCAGATTGTTTGCAAATGCACACAGGAACAAAGACCTACATTTTTGGAGACATGTCCTGTGGTCTGACCAAACTAAAATGTAACTGTTTGGCCATAATGACAGTCGTTATGTTTGGAGGAAAAAGGGACACCATCCCAACTGTGAACACACGGGGGTGGCAGCATCATGTTGTGGGGTTGTTTTGCTGCAGGAGTGACTGGTGCAATTCACAAAATAGATGATGTCATGAAGAAAGAAGATTATGGGGCAATGCTGAAGCAATATCTGAAGACATCAGCCAGGAAGTTAAAGCTAAGGCAGAAATGGATCTTCCAAATGGAAAATGACCCGAAGCATACTGCCAAACTGGTTACAAAGTGGTTGCCAAGTCAATGTTTTGGAGTGACCATCACAAGCCCTTATCTCAATCCTATTAAAAATTTGTGGGCAAAGCTGAAAAGGCAGGTGTGAGCAAGGCGACCTACAAACATGGCTCAGTTACACCAGTTCTGTTACGAGGAATGGACAAAAATTCCTACAAACTATTGTGAGAAACTTGTGGAAGAATATCCAAAACAATTGACCCAAGTCATAAAATTTAAGAGCAATGCTACCAAATACTAATGAAATGTTTTGAAACTTTTGACTTTGCAGAAAGTAATAAAAATGCCTTAAAATTCTCTCTCATTTTTCTGGCATTTGGCAAATATTTATAATTTTGGTTCCTAATTGACCTAAAACTGGAAAGGTTTATTCTGATTTCATGTCAGATAGTGAGAAAAACATGTATATGTGTCTTTATATTTTGTATGTAAACTTCTGGTTTCAACTGTATCAGTTTGGTTTGATGCACATCCTAGACTTGCATATCTTTGATTCTAGTTTGGTAGACAACACTGTGTAAAGAAAATGCAATGTTTTTTTGTACTGAGCTATGTTATTGTGGCTAAAATATGTAAGATAAAGGGTAGGGAATTCTAGTTCTACCGTAGTGGTAGGCAAAAAATAGTAGATCTGGAAACGGCACTATATATATATAAAGACAGGCTACTCTGACCCCAACTAAAGAGTCTACATGCAACTAATACAAAACAAAAATGGAGGAAGCAGCAACACCTCAAAAATTACATTTATTCAGCCATGTCCATTCCAAAGGCTACATTTCAGGCCTTCCATATGGCCATTTTCAAACTTGGAAATGGCCCTATAGAAGGTCTGAGATATAGCTTCTGGAATGGACATGGCTGAATAAATGTAACTTTTGAGGTGTTGCTGCTTCCTCCATTTTTGTTTTGCATTAGTTCCAGTAGTATACTTACTGACTTTGCAAGGCTGCTATGGAGTTCTTTACTACACTTTCTAAAGTTTAGGTTTGTGCAGTGCAGTAAGTGTATCTTTCTTTTTGACATGCCTGGATGCTGAGACCCTCAAAAGTAAATAGAAAGTAAAAGCAGAAGCACACACCGGAGCAACCCTTTGGTTCTTTAGCTAGGTTTAGCATGTATAAGTACATCATCTTCTGTTTTACTCTTTTCCGCTTTTTTTTTGACTCTCTTACCTGTTGTCCCTGTTCTTTCTATAGGAACAAGTGGTGATGAACCTGGATAGTCGCCTACTTGTTTTCCCTCTGTACATCTGCTGCAACTTCTTGTACACGTCCCCCGAGAGACGAGTGGAGTCAGACGGACAGGTGGAAAGTTCAGACTAGAGCCACTGCCTACATGAAGATCTCAATATCTAATCAGTAAAAAAGGGAATATTTCATTGTTTTTGCCTTTCAGGATTATTTTGTGGACAATTTGTCTGTACTAGAGCAAAGAACAGAATGTTTGTGGCCGATGGACTTCAATCACAATGTGCCGAAGACGTGTAAGGAATGTAACACTAATCACCACCTCAGAATGTACGCACTTCTGCCAAACATCGCCAAAAGTCTGTATGGACTATCCAGTATACTCAAAGTTGCTGTCTTTTTTTTTTTTTTTTTTTTTTTTTTCCCTTGAATATTTTGAAGGCGGAAGCAATCTGCAGTGCACTTGTTTTGTTTATACTTTGTCAGTAGATTGCACTGCCCAGCAACAAGCTGCCCATTTATTTGTGCAGTCCCATATTTGGCATGGTGGTTAGCAGAAAATGATTCCTCTTTTGTGAGTTTTTTTTTTTTCTTTCTTTTAAGATGTTCACCTGCAAGCCTTAAAGATCTTACAGATGGCCACCCATCTACTGGGATACAGAGATTAACGTAAGACATAGGATCTTACTGGACTGTGTGACTGACGTGGGCGTCTTATCAGAAGTGTAAGAAGCACCGCAGACCTGCCTCACATGTTTCCCCACCCCCCCCCACCACCATTCTCACATTGTTTATCACTTTACTTCAGTTTGAAACAAAATAAAGCGAAAAATAGGACTAGCTTTAAAAGAGGTGGAAATTCATGAATAATTAAGATGGTCATGGACTTTGAGAGCAGTACTTGGATCCAAAGGCCAATTTTTATTCATCCTTCTTTAGTTGACATTAAATTGGTCAGATATGGTAAGATATCTTTCAGATGATAAAACACCTTTGTTCAAACCCTTCGAGCCTTCAAAAACCCACCTAATTGTAAGGTCATATTTAAACATATTCTTCCATTCGCCTAAAACCCTCAGTGGTGAACTGCCTGATTGCTGCACTGGACCAAAACTTCGGCACCATGTGCTGCCAATTTTTTTAATAGAACATTTAACTAGCTATGCCTATATTTCAGTTGGCATTAAATGTTTTGAAAGTGCTACGCTCGTTTGCCTGGTTTGCAGGTTAGCCCTATACATGTCGGTGGTGCTAAGCTGTAGTACGAGACACAACTTATGAATAAAAGTGACGACGTTCGGTGGGGAAGGGGTTGTAAACAAGGTGTTTTTTTCTCATTTGTAATACAACTCCTTTTAGTGTTTACCTTGATATCGTTGTATGAGCACCAGCTGGATAATGAATGCAGTTAGTGGTCAGACATGGGACTTTTCCATTGTTACAGGTTTTTTTTTAATACCCAACTGTATGTTACAAGTCTAAACTGCTTTGAGATCTAATGTAGAGTTTGACTTTTATATTTATGTTCTGTCAAATGGTTAAGTGCCAGTTCAAGACACATTCCTTCACTTTTTGTTATAAAATAAGGAAAATACAGCCTTAAAGACCATGTCACTACTTAAACATCATGTGCTCCTTGAACCATATATTTGGATTTGCTTGGCTAGCTGTTAATGTCTTGCCCAAGGCATGTTAAGATATTGTATGGCCATTATTTCCACGACATAGCTGAAATCGCTGCTGTTTGTATATGATTGGTGTTATTGTTGCCTTTGTCGCTATTTTATGACAAGAACCTACTTTCCCTGAAGTGCTACAAGTAAATTCAGACTTCTCGAGTTCATCAGACATCATGATGGGAACATAAATTCCCACAGAGCTCAGTAATTGATCCAGTGCTGAATAATACCTTTCAACGTAGCAATACTGGTAAGAAAATTGATTTGCTGTAAAAAAAAAAACAAAAAAAACAAAACATTTTTTCTATCATTTTGGCAGAATCTCTTTTATGATGGGTAAAGTTAACCTCTGCTTTTAAATATAGCTTTATGGTAAAAAAAAAAGAAAATGTGTATGTTAGAAACCTTTCAATCTTGCTTTTACATTCTGGAACACATTGCCATACACTCTATTTACATAATTCAGAGGTACATGAAAAATTTGGAGTGTATAGGAGCTTATTGCTGGTTTGGTGACCGCACAAGTCTTGCGATCTTGTGGAGCATTTGGTGAGATTTTTTTTTTTTTGGTCTCCTCACGTGGCCTTGGTTATACCATACACCTTCAACAATGCACTGCATCAACCTGTGTTAATTGTTCAGTTGCACAGAAGACACTCACTCCTCTTTCCCTTGTTTCTAACTGTTCCTTTACTATATAGTTTTCAAATTTGTTTTATATATGGATTTAGTACTAAATCTGAATCGGCCTGATTCGACACTCAAAAATAAGTTGATAAAATGTGCCTAATATGAGTATTTAAAGGGGTTTTCCCACCAGGCTGTTTCAAAGTAATCTCTACAGCCAACTTCAGACTCCTATTGTCTGATTTAGACTGTGGGTGGTTCTACAACAGTGATTGGCATATCTTCTCTGCAATTCATAGCCGAGCTATTGAAGGTGTTTAAACTGCAGGGAAGAAGGCTACAGGGCTTTGAAGGGCTGAGGTTTGTCAGTAAAAAACATAAACATGCGCCAGTGCTGCTAAGATACAGCGGGGATTGATGTCACCATCTTAATCAGGGCTGCTAGAGCAGAGAAAGATGGTTGGTAACCTAGGGAAGCTTGTGTATATAAAGCAGAAGATAAGAACTGGTCTGACTTTAAAATAAAGCAAAATCAGAACAGCAATGTATTTAGTAATCTTTGATTACCTTTAAACACGTAGGAAACGTTAAACAATGTGAGAATACCCCTTTTAATATACCATATTATTCACTAGTTTACCAGGGTCAAGCAGTACATTACAGAGGATGTGGTGTTAAGATTAATGGCCCACAGGACAACTACAGTCACTCTGTAGATTAATACGGTTGTAAACATTACTCCCACTATTAAGAAGTGCTATGCTGTTGACTGGCACTATAGCAAATACTTTAGAGCTCCCTATGCACACAGCAGTTACTTGAACTATACTACAATGTATTGAGTGGATTACCTACTTGTATGCTGCTTTTCAGTGTAGAGATACCTGGCATGTAAAATGAGTGGGCTTTTTTAATTCTTTTTTGGTTGAAATATCATTTTTAAGGTGTAGCTTTAATACCCTTCCATCCCTCTAGTATTTTATTAAAAGGGTTTTTATCGCCACATTGATTAACTTTAAACATGTAGGCAAAGATAAAGACTACCACTAAATACATTGCTGTTCTGAGTTTGCTTTGTTTAGGAGATCCTTAGGTTACCGACCATCTTTCTCTGCTCTCATTGCTCCAGCAGCCTTGCCTGACCACTGGGATGTCACCCTCTAGAACAGTGTTTCTCTACTCCAGTCCTCAAGAGTCAAGACCCATCAACAGGTAACGTTTTCAGGATTTCCTTAGCAGTGCACAGGTGACTTAATTATGCTGCTCAAGTGATTTAATTATTGTCCGTGCATTCTATGGGAGATCCTGAAAACATGACCTGTTGATGGGTCTTGAGGACTGGAGTTCAGAAACACTGCTCTGGAACCACCAACAGCCTAACCAGAAAGTGTGAGTCTGAAACTACACGTGAAGAAAAGGCTTTGTGAAACAGCATGGTGAAAACACCCCTTTAAGGATGCGTTCTCACATAGAATTCTTGTAGGCTGTGGTTTTGAAGCGCGTTTAGGGTTGCGCTTTTGTGAAGTATATATGCCAGGAGTTATGTGACTGTTCCAGATGTTTTACAGTATGTTAGCGCATACCATAGTATAGATTTATCTCAGCGGTATTGTGTTTTCTAGCCTTTGGATCAGTTATAGAAATTGCATTAGAAGGGGCTTATATGCAGCCCATCTCTCATTCTAAAAAAATGTTAAAGGGGCTGTCCAGCAGGCAAAGAGAATTTTTCAATATTTTCTCTTTTAGGCACCTTTGTGTCGTACTCTCATAACATTTTCTGTGGGCCTCCTACAGTTCTACAGTAGCTGTTTTTTTTTTTATCGAAAGTTTAGTAGTTCTCTACATGAAAGAAACAGTTCTTTTTCCACCCAAGAGATCATGTAACCCTGTGTTTCTTAACTCCAGTCCTCATGACCCACCAGCAGGTCATGGTTTCAGGATCTACCACAGAATGCACTGACTATAATTATATCACTTGTGCAGAATGCATTGACCATTATTATATACTGCAATACTGAGGAAATCCTGAAAACATGAGATGGGTCTTGAGGATTGGAGCTGAGAAACACTGATGTGACCAAAAGCCTTTTTAGCTATCTCCCTTTTAGACCTATTTCGCAAGGCGTTTCACACCAGGGAGGAAACCAGAATTGCAGTTTTAAAAGGCAAAGGTGAAAATGGTGATGTTCATCCAGAACCAATAATTGGTGTTAAAAACACATAACCTTTAATAAAGAGTTATTAAAATCTAAACGGCCGCCATCCCTTTAATGCGTTTTGAGTAGATGCTCTTATCCATAGTTTATTAACAGGGACTACTGCTGCTCAGCTGCCTAAAAGGGAGGCTACATACATAAAAGCACAGATTAGCTCAGAACACAACAAAGAGACCTCCGTGAAGACAAGCCATTGGAGTGTTTTGGGGTTTTTTTGTTTTTTTTTTTCTTTGTTACTGGACAACCCCTTCTAAGTCCCGAGAATGAGATTTACACTCATGTTTGTGAAGTAATAGCCTCTCTGTTCTGTATAATCGTGCATATTGCTGCATACAGGAGCAACCCTGCCTGGTTGTTTACTTAGGAAATAGATTATCACCATTCTAGACTATAGCCTTGAGTTTATCAGAGAATTAACCTTTGGTAAAATACTCAGTGTACTGTATTTAACTTGGCCTAATGCACCTATTTGTTTGAGGTTGACCATATCTAGCTAAATATGGCAAACCGAGAAGACTGATCAGAAAATTTGTGATATTCTGGTTCAGATCCTAATTAATAGTCTACTTAATCTTGAATAGTATCACTGAAGTATTTCATTCATCTTTGTCCCAACACTTTGTAGTCCTGTTTTAGACTATCTTAGACACAGAAGAGTGAGCAAAGGTCATGTGTATCTAATTAAACTATATATATATATATATTTATATATATATGTCAATTTAGTACCTAGCAGCTCCTGGTAATGCTGGTTTGGATAAATTTTACTGGATTTATTTACTGATCTATATTTTTTATAAAACCTGCAGCTAATATGTTATAAAAGTAGCCGGATGGTTCAAGTAGATTTAGGCTCTGTTCACATCACATGTAGAGCCTTTGTCCGTGGCATACCGTACATTGGGAGGATTTCCTGGTTTGTAACTTAGAAGTCTGGTATCCCACAGTTTAGGACATGTCCCTGTTGGGCTACAACTGTACAAAATAATATAGCGGTAGTTTTTTTTTTTTTCTTCTTCTTCTTTACAACTGTAGCCTCCACAATTGATGTGAACAGCCTCAAATGTTTTGGCCTTTCCTCTGCAGGTCAGAACTATTTCCTCTTGGTGCATAGTTTGTCGTCATATTTTTTATAAATATGTAAAAATATGTATATGTGGCTCATATGACTGTTCAGCAAAAAACACTGTGATTTTCATTTGAAAGGCCCAGGCCTGTGAGTTTTTATTATTTTTCTAATATTATTTGAAATGTTTGTTACATTTTAAAGGATACATTTCATTTTTGATGAAAAAAGGTTTAGTTAAATGTTGGGAGCACTCATTGTTCCTTTCATTGGGGTTCAGCACCATTTTTGGGACAAGCAGCTTGGCACTGTGGCATGTCCCATCTATGCCTTCATTATTATTCACATTTTTGTGAAAATAATTATAGGAATAGAAGTCCTATAATGCCTTGTGCACTATCCACATATTTGTATTTTCAAGCATGTTAGAAACGCCTTTCACAGGAAACAGGATTATTAAAGTGATTTTTCCTTTTGATGGAAATGAGTGTTTCGTAAATGGATTGTAATATTCTGGACCCTCTCATGACATGAATGTTCGGTGGGATGAATGTATGGCCTGAGCTTGAATTGTAGAAATCTTATAATCATTATTCTGTACATAATTGCTATACTTGGATATACTATATTTGGAGGGTGGTGCAGTGGACCCAACATGGATGTCAACATCAAATGACTAATAAAAGAATAATATGACAACTCTGATATGTATGGTTTTTAATTGTATGTTGGTCTGTTTCTCTTTACACTTGTTTTCCTCTTACTTGCATACATGATAGAGAAAAAAAAAGTTTAGCATTAAAAGGGTTGTCTCACTAAAAAGAATAGCTTTCAAAATGTAGGGGACACTAAATGAAGAATTTTTTCCAAATATATTGCGTTGTTCATCTTTTTTTTTTTTTTTTGTTAAGGAGCTACAAATTATTTCATCACCTTCTGTGCACTCTCTGGTTTCCCAAGTGACCGACCTAAGTACTCTTTTCTCCCCTGCTGTTTGTTCTATCTGATAGCAGGGAGTGATGTCATGGCCAGCAGTGTGTGAGCTTGTGAGTTATCTGATCTTTCAGACAAAAGACTAATTACTATTTACATTAGCTCAGAAGCTTCTCAGGACCTCAGAGAAGGTAATTTAGCTAATCTAGACTGATAAACAGAGAAGTTTGAATACATGGAGCTCATATGCTAATTACAGACAGCTTGACCAGGAAGTGACAGCAAAGCGGAATTATTTCAGTCATGCATCCTATGAAACTTTGAGATGAGACAACCTTTAAATTCTGCTAATAAAGAGGTAAAAAACCAAAAGAAAATATAAATAAGGAAGAGCCTAATCTTAGACAGTAGACTAGTAAACAACATAAACACTTAAAGGACAGGTCCATATTATGAGTAAAGTTGGTGCTTATGTACAATTTTAGTACAGACCTGTATCATGCCGGAATAGTGAATCTTTTATGCCTGTGGTTATAGGTGAAAATTACATTTCGGAGACAAATCTTTTACTCTGGATTAAATTCAAAATTTTCATTAAAGTGGTTGTGTGGCCTCCAACTGCTTCCCGGAAAAAAATCCAAACCCTTTGGTTTCCTGGGCTCCACACAGCAGTTTCTTGTCTGACCTCTTCGAAATGTATCCAGGCACAGCAGCTTGTATGTACATGCAGCTTTGTGTGCAACTGCAGCTGTAGTATCATGCGAAACCACACAAGTGGTACACCCTCGCTGTGTGTAACTGGAGAAGTATTTTGACTGCTACAAATTATTTTGTAACCTTTCCCCCTTACATTTCTTGGCTGTCATGCCATGATAATCTAAAACTTTATCCTTCATAAAGCAGGAAGATTATGCAAATGGTTAAAGCAAACCGCCACTCTTGCATAAAATCTCCAGGTTTTATAGACCTTTTCTTATGTGTATGTTTTGAGTGCTCATTGACATTTATCTAGCAGCCATAGAAGTTGGTAAACATCAGTTTATATCACCATGGTTAAAAGTTTATTTTTACAAACATCAAACAAGTCATAAAGTTAGAAAGTCTTCACTGTAAAATGAATGTGGTGTAGTTAACAATTTTTTTTTTATTTTTTTTAAATTTTTTTTAAACGCTGCTTTAGTTTGCAACCTGCTGTGAGAAAACTGTCTGGCACGTCTCTTAAATGAAATGAAATTCTTGATCCTTTGGTTATAGATATCATTTCACCACATAATAAATGTTATATGTTACAGGCAATGTATGAAATCCAGACATTCTATAGAATGCCTAGCCAATGTATGAAATGTCTGAAATATCTTCATGTTATGTACTTTGCTTAGGCCTTCTATACAATACCTAGGAATTATATAAAATGACAAGTACATTTTAGGCAAAGTGCGAAATGTCGAGATTGGAAAGTTTATATTTTAGACAGTGATGACATCCTGCTGTGAGCGGCGGCTGCTGGCTGTAATGAACAGCCGCGGCCTGACGCTGTACTGTACTATGTTGAGGAGGCTGGAGAGGAGCGATGCTGAGGGCTTTAACCCCTTAAACTACACTGCCGGCTTCCCGCAGCAACGCCGCACTCCATCTCCTGCCAGCCCAACATACATTCGGACTAAAAGACACACCCTCATTTTATTCCCGGATTTGGGAGTGGGGGGATGCGTCTTATAGTCCGAAAACTATGGTAAGCTTATTCCCGCCAGAACATTTCATCCGTGGTTCTCTGCAGCAGAGATTCTTCCATTTATTGTCCTGGCCAATATGGAATCTGCAAGTACAGGCCGAAAAAATTGGACACTGACAGAAAATTTCCTCCTGCATCTTTGGGGGACACTACAGGTTCCTTTCCCTGACGTTGACAGGGGCGTGGTAATCCTCAATCTGTTGGCAGTTGATGTAACAGAAGACTGCTTTTACTGACTTGGGACGGTATGAGGAATTTTGAACCAACTCGGTCACAATTCAGTGTTTGTCAGGGGCTTGCTGAAGGTTGAAGACTTTCCTGACCACGAAAACTGTTGAAACTGTTGATGCCCTATTCTCTATAAATGAACTGTAGTACACCAAAACAAGGCGCATTATATGCCAGTCACGACACATTTGAATGCGCCTGAAGTAGCACTGATATGCTATGCGCCTAAATTAAGTCCATCACTTATACTATGCAAGGTGAACCAGAAGCAAGTTTTCTGACGGGTTCATTCATTCAGGCACACTATACACTGATTTAGTGCGCCTTAAAACTGGGGTGGCGGCGCCTCTTTTCTTACATGTTGCCCTTTGTTACTAAATACCTTTTCAAACTTTTTCACACTTGCCTTTTTTTCCAAACAGGAAAAGGGTGAAGACTAGTAGTTGCTTAGAAAGCTCTACAGGGTTGTACAGTTAATGGATTTTAAACAAAGCTTTGTCTCTAATTCTTCAGAGACATTTACATCGGAAAGAGGGGTTTTTTTAAACTCGACATCCACAGTTAACTTTTTTTCAACAACCATTGCCATTTGTTTGTAAAAATGTTTTAGACTTCCTGAGCCTATTTATCTTTTTTTTTTTTTCTTCCATTTTTTTCATCCTCCTCAAGAACCATAACATTTGTTTTTATATTAACATAGCCATATGAGGTCTTTTTTTTTTCAGAACAAGTTGAATTTTTATGTTCTCTTTAAACGTGTGATATGTGTTAAACTACTTGAGAGGAAATGTAATTCTAACATGGTTTTTTTGTTTTATTTTTTTTCCATTCACAATGCAGTAAAAATGACAAGTTAACTTTATAGAAACTGTTATATAAGGTTGCTTTTCACTGCCACACTGAGATCTCTAAGGGTAGAGAGCATCAGCAGTCGCAATCGTTTTGCAGCGATGTCAGTGCAGACATAGGGAAATCCTTCCCCCTGTCTTACCGTTAGCTGCCGTGGTCACGATTGAGTGAGCTCCAGTCCTGGGTGAGACTGCATGGGGCCTGCTGTAATATACAAGTGGTTCCATGCTGCGATCGTGCGGGCTTCGCTTGCGAGTCAGCACAATGTCCAGGACATACCCATAGGTCCATTTGCGGGAAGCCCTTCCCAGCTAGGACAGTAATGGGTCAAATAGCTGGAATTTGAGTTATCTGTGATCCCAGCTACTGATGACCAATGTCAGCTGTAATTGCCAGTGGTGTATGGAGCAGGCTCAGCTCTCTCAATGCGCTCCACGGTCCATGAGTGGGACCGTGGCACGTTCATGTGCCTGTTCCTTGGCCTGCTCACTACTTACCTCTTCTCGCTCCTGCTCCATGTCCCTTTGCTGCTGCTGGCCAATGTGCATACCCGCTCCCATCGACTCTCGGAGATTTAAAGGGCCTGCGATCCGGAAATGATCAATCACTGGACACTGGATTCTTTACTAGGTCGCTTCCCCCAGACACCATTGCCAGTGTATTGGTGTTCCTTACTAATGTTTGCTATTTCTGTTTTGAGATTCCCAGACTCTGATCCTTGCTATATACCTTAACTAGTCTTTGCCTGCTCTGACCTTACCATAAGTGACCTGACCACATTCTGCCAGCAGCCTGACCTGACTGCCTGCCCACAGACCAAGTCTCTGCCTGCTCCGGTGAATACCTGGGGCTCCTTAGACTCCACTCCCTGGAGTGGTTCTTATTCATCGCTCGCGGTGACTCAGAGGATCCACATCCGTCACCCTTGACATTTTACACTGGCCATGGATCCCGCCAAGGTACCGCTGTTTGATATCCACCATATCGCAATTGTGGTAACCCACCGAGGCCAGCATCAATTGTTTGAAATGCTACAAGACATTGTTGCCCTCCTGCCAGTGATGGCACCTGCTTCCTTACCTGTATTCATTCCTCCTGCTATTGCTATGACAAGCCCTGCGCTGCATTTGCTGCCATGCTATGATGGGAACCCCAGGAATTGCTGTGGGTTCCTGAATCCATGTACTATCCACCTGGAGATGATGGCACACCAGTTTCCCTCTGACCTGCCAAGGTGGCTTCTGATAAGACTGCTGTCCAGCGAGTCTCTGGCCTCGGGCATTCCCTTCTGAGAGCATGGTGATCTGTTGACTGTCAACCTGTAGCTGTTCCTAGATGCTTTCCCCAAAGTCTTAGAGGAACCAGGGCACCCTTCCTCCACTACAACTTTTCTGCTTTGTCTGCTTCAGGGCGAGTCTACCGTGGGCCAATATGCTATACAGTTCCGCATGCTCCCCTCTGAGCTAGCCTGGAATAAATAGGCTCTAATAGCAGCTTTTAGGAAGGTCTTGCTGGGAGAATCAAAGATGAACTGGCTGGTCGTGATGTCCCAACCTCCCTGGATTACCTCATTTACCTGGCTATCAGGATAGACATCTGTGTCGCCGAGAAACAGGAACTCTGTCAGCAAAGAGGTTTCTTTCGGCCACGCAGCCTCCTTCGTCTAGCGCCTGTCTTCCAGAGGCCTCCACTACCTTCACCATCGGCCCCTCCATGATGAGCCCATGCAAATGGAGAAAAATTCTCTTCGCTTGCCCGCAACTTCCCTCCCTAACCACATGGATACCCGTGATATTGGAAAAAACCCTAGGATCTACCATTTTTTTTTTAAAAATTGATTGGAAAAGGCTTTTCAAATTACAGTTTTGTTTTGAAGAAACCCCAAAAGGCCATAGCAATCTTGTTTTAAGGTTTTCCCCATCTCACACACGAAAGGATGTGCCAAAAATGTGTGATAGGTGTGGTCCCACTCGGGGTCCCCACCCATTCAGGGTGGGCCCCCAAAAGCTTTAAAAAAAATAGAAAATGCAAAAAAAATGCTACCATGGAGGCACTCCTATCATCCTTTTCAGTGCAAAGAAAAAAATCCAGCGCCATTTTGGGAAATTAATTTAAAAAAACACAAATCAGTCCCGCCACATATGTCCACTCAATCCCCCGCCACGTGGCCTTTCTTTAAAATTTAAGATTTTTTGGAAGGATAGGAACCAGTCATACAATTTTAATTTCTTAGTAGAGGAAATGGCTGGTTTCAAGACAGAAAATGCAGGAGTGGCTAGCCAGATATGTATCATAGAAAATGTGTTCCAAAATTTCTTTTAATGCACCTGTTTATTTGTAATTGCGTGGCTGATTGGGGGGAAAAAGGTGGGGATGCTGTATTAGAAGTTCTCATGGAGGCCCCTTTCCCCAAAACTGCTTAGTACTATGGGCTTTTAAAAGCACCGACCTTGCAGGAAATGGGTCTGGCTAGCACATAAAGGGGTTTTGTAAATTGCAAAATACCTTTCGAGAGGCTTATACAGAGTACAAGCCAGCCTTGGGTGACGGGGGATGGGCCGATTTTCCCTTTCCTTCATGTTATAGGGGTTCCCCATAAAGTCAAAACAAAATCCTTGGTTTAAATCCAAAAGCCCTAGAAAGAAGGGGGAGAAGCGCAAGAAAACCATTTCCATTCGCGAGGTTTTGAGCGGTTTTTTAAGGACTTGCGTGTGGTAAATCCTTTTTTAAATGTTTTTGAGCCACTCGATTGATCTTGATTTTCCCCCAGTTGTT
This sequence comes from Phyllomedusa bahiana, assembly GCA_025379985.1. Classification (NCBI taxonomy): domain Eukaryota; kingdom Metazoa; phylum Chordata; class Amphibia; order Anura; family Hylidae; genus Phyllomedusa; species Phyllomedusa bahiana. The sequence continues at coordinate 44,486 of JAODAL010031344.1, forward strand.
GATTATGACGGGGGAAAATTTGGGTGGGCACGATAGCTATTCAAGGTTATAAGTAGACTTTGCTGAATGCTATGCTGCGGGAGTACACTGCCAGATGTGCAGGTACTACAGACCCTAGGAAATGAAAAGATGGTGTTCACCTAATCTCCTGCTCCGTAGATCTTCGCTTTCGATAAGTGTTCTACAAATGATAACCTCTAATCCTCGATATTATGTTTCCACACCACTTCTGCAGCAGCTAAAAGTGCTCCTGTCTATACAACCACCCAGCGCCTTACAAGCTGCCCTGTTAGAAGAGTTCATTTGTTCTGCATTGTTAAATCATCTGCTTTGGAAATCTCTCAAGTCAGATCATTCATGTGTAAATAATTGTAATGGGAAGGAAGAAGCTTATTTTAATTTTATCAACTGTAACCAGTCTGATCATGCTCTGCACTTGTCTGGACTGTACAGAGTTCATTTTACAAGCTGTCACCCCAAGTCCTGACACTTTTCACCTGGATCACAGTGAAGAAATTAATTAAAGCTTTGTCCATTTTTAGACATCCATTCCATGATAATTGCCTAATCGTTAGATGACAACTTGGGGTCAGAAGGCAGATTCTGACATCCATTGAAGTCTGGTAATTTTATGGGCCTAGAAAAGGCTGCGCTGTGTCACCTGTTAAAGTGAAGGAGCTTGCAACATGGAAGGAAATGTTTTGCATTTAGTCCATGGTTTGTTGTCCTGATTATCTGTTACCCTAGTGCAGCGATGGCCAACCTTTTGAGCTTGGTGTGTCAAAATTCGCCCAAAAATGAGCATAACTTGGGTGGTGTGTCACTTCGAGAAAAAATTGTTATTTTTTAGTTTAACAAAAATGTATAATTGTGACATATAACTGTATTTAGTAAACCGAAAACTAATTATTTAATTTACCTGCTTAGTGACGACTTTGTTCATCTGTCAGTCGGTTTCTTATATGACCCCTAGTGTATATATATAATTAGGTAATGTGGCCCTCAGGTTTTAGCTAGGCAGGTAATGTGGCCCTCCGAATAAATATTAATAGGTAATGTGCCCCCAGTTTATAGCTTGGCAGGTAATGTGGCCCCTAGGTAATGTGGAACACAGTATACATATTAATAGAAAATGTGGCATATTAAAAATAAAAAATAACAGTACTCATCTTTCTCCTGCTTGGCTCCGTCTTCTTCCCGGCACAGACGGCGTGACGACTTCGGGCGTGCAGGCAGCGGGATGACGTTCTCAGGTTGCCTGTGCCGACTTGTGCCTTACCGGAGTTCTCTGCAGAGCAGGGAGCGCTTGCTCTCTGCTCCGTGGAAGCCCTCAGCTGTAAGAGCTAAAGAGACCACAGCTAAAGAGACCATCAGCGCTCTAGGCCCACGGCAGTGGCCTAGAACCCGATGAGTTCCGGGGCACAAGCAGTTTTATCCAGGACTTGTGCCTGGATAGCACCACCTAGTGACGCCCCCAAGGCCGCAACAGGGAAGTCCCCAGATTAGACGCTCTGGTCCCGGGGTTTACTGTTGTTTTGGCCTATAGACCTCTGGCACAGAGGGTCTACACTACACTGGCCATGCACGAGCCAAGGATGAAACCCCTTCTTGGCATGCGGCCCCATACGTTGCTGTACGCCTCAACATGTCAGCGAAAATGGCTATGCATGTCAGAGTGGAGATGCGTGTCATAGGTTCGCCATCATGGCCCTAGTGGCAACTGACATCTGTTAAAACAAGGATTTGCCTCGATATACACAAGACTTGCAGTTCCCAACTGAAATAAAGTAAAGCACATTAGTGTCCTTGCCCCAATGGCACTCATTACAGCCTGCAGCACTAAACTCAAAGGATCATATGTGGAAACAAGGAGGAGACATTACAAGGATTGGAAGATTCTGCTGTTCTTATCTCTCCTTTTAGAAGGTCAAAAGTACAAAATATTCCTTAATTTCACATGTTAAAAAAAGTGGTACCGAAATTATAGTCAATTTTAAAAAAAAAAATAAAATTTCTTGGTATTTTTATAGAGTAGAAAAGGGTTAAAACAATTTTCTGGAAGAAGGGAGCTATTTCCCCTCGAAAGCTCAAACCCTAAATATACTAAATTAGCCTCTTTAAAAGGTATCGCCCGATTTCTTCACTTTCTTTTTGTTTCTATGGTTAAAAAGGTACAAAATTTTTTTACTTTATTTTGGGTGACCATTGCTTGATACCTAACGTAATAAAAACCTAGAAAACCATTGGTTTTGGGTATCAAATTGTAATTGTCTGGAGCAAAGTCTTTAAAGTGAATGCATTAAAGGAGTGTTTTCATTAACCAGTTCCTGACCAGGTACAATTTCATACAGTTTTTTTTGTACATGTCTGTTTGAATGCTTTAATGTTTTCTCCTGCTTGGTTATTCTTTAGAAGAAGTTTGCCTTTTTTTATAAATATAAAAGTTTTTATTTTTGTATATTTTTTAAATTAGATTTTTTTTTTTTTTTAATTTCAAAAAAGTGGCAAATATAAAATAAATTTTTTATAATTTTGTTACTTTTCTGTTATGGCTTTTTTTTTTTTTTTTTTTTTTTTAAATCCCTTAAGGATGCGGACAGTTTTGACCTCTTTTACAGAGGCCCATTTTTTTAAATCTGACATGTGACACTTCATGTGAGAATAACCCTTTTTTATACTTTTACCTAAACCATGTGTTCAGTTTAAAGTTTTTTTAATGATTCAAATTTTGTTTTAAATTAGTAAGACATTTTGGGCCATTGGGAATCCTATTTATTTGTGAAAAAAAATTCAAAAAATCCCAATGGAAATTTTTAAATAGCAATTTTTTAAAATTCAAAAATTTCTGCGTTCAAGATGTTTTTTCCACACAAAAATTGGTTTTTTTGCTAGCATCTTTCCTTTTTCTACTGTCGGTATGCATCATTTTTTAAAAAGTATTTTTTTTTTTTAAAATTAGGGGGCTTAAAAAAATTTTGTAGTAATTTTTACATTTTCAAGAAAATTTTGAACTTGATTTCTTTTAAAGTTTAGTCCTTTTGGGTTTGTTTTGGGGGCCCAGTATAATGCTCGCACCCAAAAAATTTAAAAAAACGGATTTTTAACCCATTCAGTGTTTCCAGATTTTTACAGCAACGTGGGGGGAAAAATTCAAATTTCATTTTTTTTGGGGGGCGATTTAATTTTACCCTTTTTGACGGGAAACATGTGCATTTGCCCAAGGGAAATGAAATTAATATTGATTCCCCATTCTGTGTTTTTACAGTACCCATATGGGGCCTGTGGGGCTACTCCCTCAAAATAAGGGGAAAACTACGGACTTGGGGGTCTCATTTCATTATAATTTTCTTCAGGTTTACGGAAAACCCTAAGGTGTTTAAAACTTTAAAAAAATTTAAAAAAAATTTGGTAATTAAACCATTGGAAAAGTTAGGGGTGTGTGTGTATATGCCCCCACGGTTTTTGCACAGATTTTTTTTTGCATTTTGGCTGTAAAAATTACTTTTTTTTTTTTTTCCAAAAAAAACGCAAATTTTTGCTTAATGTTTAAATTTTACAAAGGAAAACTGGAAAAGCAGCCCCCGAATTTGTTTTTCCACAATTTTAAAATTCTGTTCAGCAATACCTTATGTGGTTGTAAAACTGCGTTTGGCGCATGGCTGGGCGTACAAGGGGGGAGCGCTATTTGGCTTTTGGAAAGAAAATTATGGGGCTTTTTAAATGTAAATGCATCCACAAAAAGTACCCAAAAAGGAGAAACCTTTTTCCGAGTAAACTTGGTTTCCCAAAACCCTCTTTTTCCTCTAGTGTTTTTTGATTTTGGGGGCCAAAGGTTTCCCGTTTTGTTTTTTTTTTCGGCCCCGTTACAGAATTTATAGTTTCCATGGGGTTTAGGGCCCCCTTTTTGGTAAATTGCTTCCCGCCCGCAAATAATGATGGCTATGGGGGCCGGGACCCCCCCCCCCCCCCAGCTTGGGAGTACGTGGATCAGCCGACTCCCCCCAACACCTGGGTATTGTGGCGCGTACTGTTTCATGTGCAATTCTTGTGAACATACCCTAATGTTCCCCCGTGGTGGGGGGTGTAGAGCTAC